>JACEGR010006173.1:0-64036 GCA_014170235.1 Listronotus bonariensis
CCTAATAAACACGTATTTTAATTCTATATCTAACAAACATATCACCCTTTATATTTATGCGAGGTTTTGAACCAAAAACCTATCATGTTTTATTGCGCTCAAACCAATAATAAAGATTTTATCCCTGTCACAAATTTCTTTTTGCAGGTAAGTATGCATTAGAGATGAATCGTATTCGAATAATCAGTATTCCGAATAGTATTTAGAATACATTTTGCCTATAATCAAATAGTATTCAAATACACTTGTGTGTTTTGGTAAGTATTCGGGATTCTGTATTCGGAATACTTTTACAATATTTATTAAATACTTTTTTGATATTCGAATACCAAAGCTCTGAGTATTTGAATAACAACGCTTTACACGCTAAGCTATCACCGGACTTTACGTTACGTTAGTAGTTCTATACTAAGGGCTGATTGTGTAACATCAGAGTTGGGCAGAATACTGAAAATCGGTATTTGAATACGAATACGAATACCCAAAAAACAAAGTATTCGAATACCAAATATAAACCTATAACAAAATTGAAGAAGCCTCAAAAAAGGTTTTTAACTCTCTTTTTTCCCACTTTTCTTTCCTTTTGTTATTCAAATCATGACAATTTTAGTGTTCGGATACTGCTTACGCTTTCGGTATTCGAATACTCGGAACGATGGTATTTAAATACTCAAACAAAATATTCGTCGAATACTTCTAAAGTATTCCAATACAGAATACCGAATACTGAGCAAAATAGTATTCTGCCGAATACCGAATACCAAACACACAAATGTATTCGAATACTATTCGAATACCGGCAAAATGTATTTCATGTATGAAAAAACAGCAATACGTCATTTGGGCTGGTTTTAGGTTAAGTAAGTAAATATGTATTTAAAATAAACGAAATGGTGACTTACGTTTTAGTAAAGTGTTTTCCATTTTCAGCTTTTTTATCATAAATGAAAATTATATTGCAATGGCTGTATTTTTACTTTAAAGCATTTTTGATGACATTAGGTTTTAAAAATTTATCAGCTAAATGACCGCCGCGAGTTTCGCTAAGTCATTCGTATCCTAGAGAGCCAATTTTTGATGATATTCTGATATAAATTTTCCAATTTGCCCAATCTTACCAATGGTGCGAGTTATGTTGGCGTTAAGGGGGCAATCATGTTGTAGTTTGACCGCATATACCTACTCGAAATTTGATTTAGCCCTACAAGAAATCCAACGGAGTTAAATCATAGGACCTAGGTGGAAATAACATAAATTAAACGCAGTGCATAGAACGTTTGGCCAACCAAACACTTATCTTGATAATAAGTTTTAACGATTTCTTCGCGTTGTTTAATGGTGTATCCTTCTATAGTAAAATGTCACTACTAACTAAGTACTCTGCCGAAATTTAACGGCTGTATTATACTTGCCTTGGTCATGCGCTGCTGTCAAACATCAAGCGTTAAAAATTAAAAACCCGTTCTTACAATGGAAGATAATTAATTACAAGTGATTATATAGGTAGTTTTTTCTGGCCATAATGGCAATCTTATCTGTACACAAAATTTTGTTCTGTGATTTTTATAAATACAATGTCATAATTAAACAAAAAAAAATTTGTCCCACATTCACAAAAATTTACAATTTAGATTTTTCCGGTTTTAAATCTAGGCTCCTCATATTAGTTGTCAATCTGACAGTGACAGCATTATTTAAAAATAATTAAAACCAAAAATTGATTTTTTTTACTTTTAATCGTTAGGTAATAAGCATATCAGCATACTGTTGCCATCTTAAAAACTAACAATAATTGACGTATAAATAGTATGTTATACATTTTTGATTTAATGATGTTAATACATAGTCAAAATATGTTAAAATATACAGGATGTTTTCATTAAAAAGACTACTTAAAAATAAAAAGTTTGTTTTTGATACACCTGTTACTGTCTTAAAAAAAAATCTATTCCATAAAACAATAATGATAAAAATTTTAAAAACTTTAATACTAAATAATAGTAATTATGATTTATAGGATTTTTTTTTTTAAATACTACAACATAATAACTGAATTAATGTGGGCAAAAATTAATTAAAACAGGTATAACAGTGCAAAGCTGTCTCAAGGATTTGCAGTGAGGAATACATAATGTTTTGATGCATAATGTGCTTTATTTTATTTTTGCTAATTTGTTTTTAAATAGACAGAGTCAACTGAGGTGAATTTTAAATAAATGACCTTTCGAGGGAAAGTAATTAAGTGGTTTACTATTCTTTACATGCAAAATATATAAATTTTGTTAAAAAAAATAGTTAAAAACAGGTGTTATATTAAATATGCACTACTTCAAAAAATAAATAAATAAATAAAATTAAGTTTAATGGTGTGTTGTCCAACTAAACTTAAGTATTATTATTACCTAATATTCATTTAATTCTTTCCAATAGGCACTTATACTCTGATAAATGAAACATAAAGTTAGGAATGTACAGGTTGTCCACAGATTGAAGTTACAAGAGAACAAGTGGATTAAATATTTTTTTGCTTTTAAGCAGGGTTTGCAAATTATTTATGTTTATTTTGGAGCAAAATGATAATTTAATTTGTTTTGAGTAGCATTAACGATTAAAATGCAAACTTTATTAATGACATTACTTTTATCGAGGTATAAAAAGGTACCCTAGAACTGATTTTAATGTTATAGTTTGTCCAACGTACCATTTTTCGGGTGGCTAACCTGAAATTACCAAAAATTGACAGAACTGACTTTTCTTAACAAAACCAAGGTCACTGATTAATAGTTGTCATCCAGTAATGGACTTTGAATTTTCTTTCGGGTTTTGTGATTTTTAGTTGGACTATTTATTGACATTTTTTATAGTTCATAATTTGTTTTATTTCGGGTAAGTATTGGACTTGTTTTTATTGTTATTAAAACTCAGAATATACAGATATTTGTTTTCATTGGTTGTTTGTTATTCACCAAACTTTTAATATAATAATAAAAAAGCCCGTGCTCTTTAAATATTGGCTTTTTATATCTAAAAATTTTACGGTGTATGTATTTTACTCGTTTGCTTTTATTATAAAAAATAACAAAAATACACCACTGTTATTTCTGAACCTACATTTTCGACGTGCATATGCATGGTGATATCTAAGGCTTAAAACGTAGGTATACTGTATAAGTAATAGTTAAAAGTATGGATGTACTATTAGTCATCCAATCCGAAATGTTTACATGTCGGTATTTACGTTAGACTGTCTCTTCCTCACTTTGCCTATGTGTTATTTTATTTAGCTAAATCTGTATAACCTGTCAACAAGGCGATTCAGATAAATTTATTTTATAGCATATAAGCCTCTTATTGTGTAATGATACTCTAAAATAAATACATGATTATAACTGCTTTGTTTTATTTATTTTATAATTAAATATAGGAGCCAAATAAAGAAGTTATGTCAGATGAACTAAATGTAAATATATCGACACTTATTTTTAAAAAATAGTAAAATTGCATAAAAATCGGGAATATAGAAAAATCATCCATTACTTTAAAGTAAGATATTAGAATATATTAAAAACTCAATATATATATATATATATATATATATATATATATATATATATATATATATAACGCCGTAAAAACCCTATACAAATTTTAAATAAAATCGATGATATGCTTGATAAGTAAAAAGTACCTAAATAACTATTAATCTACACTTTTTAGCCCTATTCTGATGTCATTAATAATATAAAAATATGAGAACTGATTTAGATGCTTTAACTTTAACTTTTCTGTTTTTATTTAATGTAGCAGAAACAGAACTTTTTATTCTGTGGTTTAACAAAAAGTGTATTAATAAAATGGTATTATTAAACAAGTTTATATAAATATATGCATAGCAAGAAAAAATACAGCTAAACTTAGTCACTGGAATCTAAAACATTTATTAAAGATATTAAAATTTTCAAAAATTCCTTCAATATGGTCCTGAACTTCAGGGCAGCCAACTTAAATCTAAAAACCAAATTTACTGATTGACGTTTCTCTAAAAAAATACGTATTGCCACCCGAAAAATGGTACGTTGGACAAACTATACCACGTTATATCATATTTTTTTAGATTTATAACATTATTATATTATTTAAAAACGTTTTTTAAATTCTAATTTAAAATATTTTAGCTAAATTGTAAAGTTTTATAAAACGATTTAATATTACAATTTGGTTTATTTTTGATATTATTTTTATCGATTACAAACTTTTTACCAAATAAATTTTCTAAATAACATTTTGCTTAAAAACTAAATATATATTATTTTACTCTTGGAGCAAAATTAGGTTTTTGAATTTTATTTGAACCCCTTTATACAAAATCTGTTGTGACTTTTTTAAAAGCAAATATTTTAATTATAAATTTATTTATTTTTTTTTGTTATCCATTTGTCTTCTTGCAAACTCCCTTCGTGGACTGCGGACTGTTTATCTTGTTCCGTGAGATAAGCAATAGGTAATGGTTATTTTATGTAACAAATATTATACTACAAAGTTAAAAATTTTGCTTTACGACTTAAAGTAAAGTCAACCTTGTTTGATTTTAAATTAGGAAAGCAGCTACATATATAAAAATGCGTATGGATATTTTAATTTTTTGTCCAGTTTTAAACAGTTTAAAAAAAAGTTAAAAATTTAAAATAACGAAATATCCTAGAAATTTGCGCCACCGCAGTATTTTACTTGTTATCATTTGTAATTCCGCTGTCTGCGTTTTAATCTTTGTTTGGTTTTCATTTTAAAATACATGAATATTTACATCAGAATTTCGCAATGCAAAAGAAGACGACTAAAATGTATTTGTTAGGTTTGCAAGAATTACTTTTAATTTTTAGAAATATTTATATAATTTAAACTTCATTTCTTTTTTTTAATTTGAAAATGATATGTATAAATATAATTAATATGTGATATATATGTATATACAGACTATCCACAGATGGGGTAAACAAGAGAACAAATGGACCAAAAAATTTCATGTTTCTAAAAAAGTAAATTCTTTATAAAAAATTTGCTTTTAAAAATATTAGGAGTTATGAAGAAAAAATGTTAATTTTGTATACAGGGTTCGCAAAAACTTAAATAATGTGATTTTTCTCCAAGAGTAAACTACCCATATTTTTTATTTTGAAACAAAATATCATTTAAAAAATGTATTTAGAATAGCATTTTGAATGACTTTAATAATAATATAGGAGTATTTAAAAGTTTAATTAAACTAACTTTGGAGTTAATAAAAACTTAAATATTTTAAATTTTTATAACAAAATTACCTAAAAACTCTTATAATTTGCTTTTCAAACACCCGCCTTCTTGAAATTCCTACACAACACAATTGTCATCTGTAAAAGAATGTGTTTGTTGATGTTTTTGCCAAATTATAGAGGTTAATAAAATGTTGTGTTATTATTTTAATGGAATAAACATTATTCTTAATAAATTTTCATATAACTATTTGCTTAACGATAAAAAATAAAGGTAGCTTACTCTTAAAGAAATATCATGTTTTTTAAGTTTTTTCAAACCCTGTATACAAAATCAACATTTTCTCTTCGTAAATCTTACTTTTTACAAGCAAACATTTTTAAGAATGACTTTTTTCGAAAATAGTAATTCATGTAAAAAGTGCATAAGGTGATACTTTTTTAAGAATGGGAAGTTTGACAGCACGAGCCGTTAGACGAGTGCGGCAATCTCATAAATAAAAAAAGAGACTTTACGCATGTGTGACATACAATATTTTTTTCACGACCGTATAAAAATTTCCTAAAATACCATTTTATACATGTTTTATTTATCTAAACCCTTTAATTTTAATTTTTGCAGCACAGCCATTATATTGTAACAGAAAATCATAACCTTCTTATTTTTAAGAGACAATTATCCTCTTCATAACTGTGCATTTATTATTTAATTTTAGGAAATAGTATGTACTTACTTTTTGTGGAAATAATAGATACTAAAACATTATAAATTCCTTTTCAATTTCTAAGTTATCCAAATTCATTATTACTATCAATTTTCAATAATTTCTATTAAATTTATTTGCAAACTGTCAAATTTTAAAACTAGGGACACATGAACTAAAAGAAATAATGACGAAATCAAAGGTAACTTGACCGTTTGGTTTAGCAAGTCGCGTTTACTTTTATCGCTTTACATTGCATAAATGGATATTTAAGACTATTATAGTAGGCATTGAAACAAAACACTAATTTAAAGTGTGAAAAATAGCTTCGAAGTGTTAAAAAAGTTACTTTTTTAACACTTTATATAGTGTACTAAAATGGAGTACTTTACCTCCACGTTAAAAGACAGCTTTTTTAACGGTCGTTAAAAAAAAAAAAATTTTAGGTCCATTTGTCCTCTTGTTAACTTCATCCGTGGACAGTCTGTATAATATAATTAAATAAATTTAGATACGTAGCAGGGCCGTTACTGGCGGGGGTGCAGCAGATGCACTGGCACAAGGCGATACAAATTAGGGGGCGACATTTTGGAAAATAAAGGCCTTATATGCGGCATTTTCGACAAAGAAAGACCTTTTTTGCAAATTTTTTAACCAGGGGCGGCATTAAAAAAGTGGAGGCTTCTATAAATAAATTTTTACCGGTCCAATAATTCATTTTTCACAAGGAGTGGGGCATTAAAAAACTAGGGACCTTTTTTTGCTCCTCAAAAACTTTTCGAACCTGGGGGCGGCATTTTATCTTTTGCACGGAGTAACCCAGGAGCGGCACTGATACGTAATTTATAAAATACCTAAAACTTTTTAAACTTTTATATTTTTTGTAAATAAGCAAATCTATATTATCGTTTAACTTACGTTACTTGATTTTTTTATAGCAAAAGATTGATTATATGATAAAATTTAAAAAAATATTGTTGGAGTATTGCATTTTTCTTTAATATTACCAAGTGAAATAAAAATACTTTTTATAAGGACTCTCCAAAAAGTCTGTACAAAATGCTACTACAGTCCGCCTTGCCGAAAAAATAAGTCTCTCTCTCTCTCTATTTTTTTCCTGGTTTTGGTCCCTTTAGGTCCAATCCACCACTCTCCCCTACCGGACTATGCTTTCCAGGGCTTTGTCGGCGGAAAATCTGGATAATCGAGCTCGTAGTGCATATTGTGTCTATTGACCTTAAATTAAAAGCAGAAAATTAATGCGAATTGCAATACCAAATGCAAAAATATCCTAGTGGCAAATAAATAGTTACCTGACCACAATTAGTAAACGTAGCCTCATCAGAAAAAATCACTTGTGTTAAAAAAGCATGATTTTCTTGAATCTTCATCCTTAACCAGGTACAAAATGTTACTCGATTTTGAAAATCCTCGCCGTACAGTTCTTGGTGAAGACTAACGTGATAAGGGTGAAAATTGTAGGAATGTAAAATAGTTAGTACTGATTTTTGACACATTCCCGAATCTTGAGCAAGTTCTCTGGAACCAACGTGGGGATTTAAATTAATGGCGCCCAAAATTCCAACGGCCATGTCTTCACTGGTTTTAGTTCGTCGCCGAATTCTCATTTTGGCACGAAGGTTTCCAGTATTGCGAGCTCGGTCTTCCAGCCTCTTAAATGCCATGTGGGACTTAGGAATAGCAGGAAACCTGACAGCCCACAATTGTGCAGCTTCCCGGTAATTCTTCCTACATTCACCCAAAATTAATAACATATTGATCTCAATGTCGTAGTTTTGCTCCATATCTGAAGAGATCTGAAGAGAGACTAAAGATATTTTTGACACAAATGTCACTACTTGACAGAGTAGGTCGTAACCTAAGTAACTACCAAATGCAACAATTTTCTGCTTACATACATAATTTTTGACGAAGAATAAACTAAAATTTTTAAAATAAAAGTTGATTATTGATAAGTATGCAACCCGTAAAGCAAATAAAGTAATTTTTGTACACTTATGTAGTTTTTTATGCTGATTAAAATTTCATAGAAAAAACTACACCTTTCCATTTAAAATTCTGAAGTTACCCCCCACCCGTCAAAAACTGGAGGAGGTAAAAATTTAAGTACTACGTCAGAGTATGTCCCCCTTGCTACTTGTTACCCATACCAACTTTTGTTAAAATCGTGCAACACATTTTAGAGATATCGCATTGTAACACTTTAAAATCCTCACCCTGTAAAAACCATTTGCTTTTTCTTATCTTGTTGAATGCTTATTTAGTGATTCATTATCAGTATTACACATTTATTTTAAAGTTAATGCAGCTAAAATTTTTTAGTTAATAGGTATATTTATAAATTTACTATTATTAATTTAATACATTTTGTTGTTTTAACAATAGGGCAAATTAACATGCATATTGTCCAAGGTGTAGGAAAAGCGATATATTTTCGAAGGATGGGTAGGTTTGTTGGAATTTATTAAATATAAATATTATAATTATTTGATACCGATATAATATGCTACTATAATAGTATATTGTCATGTTTTGCTAGGAAAAGGTAAGTGTTCGAGAAAAATATTTCCGACCATAACCGGTAAAGTACATTGCCTAGCAACGCCTACCAACTACAGGAATAATACATTTTTAAGGTAAGAAACAAATGGATGTAGATTTTCGTCTTTTAAAAGAAAAATATTATTCCCTTAACAAATAAAAAAAACAGTATATGGTGTAATATGTAGGAAAAACAATATGTGCTTTTTCTACGAGTTTCACAAACTATTTTTCTTCGATCAAAATAACTCTAATTTTTGTTTTAGGTGGCATAAATTAATATTATTTATATATTTAATAAATGTAAAAATTAATATTATTTGTATAATACCATACTATGGTATTACATTGTCATGTATTGTAAATTGACAAAATATCATTTGAAGATAGTACCCTTTCTCATATTTGTTACGGAAAATTTTAGATAAGAAATAAAAAGCAAAAGATGATTAGCATTTAAGTAGTTTATTTACATTTGCGGTATATAGTATAAGTTAACTCAAATTTATATATGTTATACTTTATTTCAGCTATTTTACCATAATTTGACCGTCTACGACTGCCGCTTATTGATTAAACAGCTCATTTGTAAGCAAGACAAAATAGACGTTACTGCACAAACTAAGGGCAAATATATTTTATTGACAAAATTATTTTTAGTAGATAAAATAAATGATAATTACAGCGTTATTTTTTGGTTAGTATTTTTCCTTTAACACGGTATAAAATGGCTTTATATTTTTAAACGAAAACCGTCCATCGTAAGAAGAATTTTTTAAATATTTTAACAGAAAAAATGTAATATATTGGCCAAAAAAGTGTGCTGCATTTTGTGCAAATATCTGGAGTTGTAGGAAAGTTATAATAAAAATGGATTTTTTTCCTAAAAACACCCTGTATCTAAAAAAAGCATTTTTGGACAATATTGTATTTGAATATTTTATTAGTTTCTTGCATTTTATACAGTGTTAAACGCAAAATACCAACTTAAAAATAACCCCGTATAAGGAGAGATTATTAAATAATAAATAGGGATTTTTAGACCCGTTTTGCTTCGACAAAAACTTGCAGAAATTTTGAAAATAAGTCAATGTATTAAAATTCATTTAAAATAAGAACTTGTTATAATTTTGAAATGGGTTTAACACGTCCCTAATCTAATGCACTTCATACTTCTTCACTCTTGATTCAACAAAATCAAGTCCAGCACTGGTGCGTGACTATTTGCGGAAGCTCGTTATCCAATCTTTTTCCACCCTGTGTGTTGGTATGCAACCCGAATCGCAACCGCCAATCTGTCAAATTCGCCTTTTCGACTTTGGAATAAATTGAGACGCCCCGTCGACCGCTCAACCTTTGTCTTACGTTAGTAGTAGTCCCTTCGTCTTATACTCATCGTCCGTCAATTTAAAATAGCTGGGGATATGAAACGAAGGGTGAATTCTCCTAGTCAAGATTGGTAAAATTTAAATATGCACTTAGTTTGTTTTATTATTTTATTACTTTTACATTTTAAATATATTTTTTAAAATATTTTCCCTTTGGTAACAAATCTGCTAAAAATTGGCATTAATTTTTAAATTCTTAAATAGGGTTTTTACATTTTTATTAGCAAAAGTGCAAAATTATGTTTTAAATACAAATACAATACAAAAATAACCGTTGAAGAAAACGCTCTGTTGACAGGTAGTAAAATGTGTTTTTAAATATGTCAATAGCACAATGAGACATTTTCAATGGTTATAATATTTAAAATAACAACTTAAAAATTACACTTAGTCTTAAATTTTTACGAGACGTCAGATCTTAAATTTAATGACATCTTTTATAAAGCAGAAAAAGTGGTGGTAAGAAGGGTAAACAATAACAATGCAAGAAAGTAAAGTTTTACAAATTGGTGAATTGTATACTAACAAAAACAAAAAAATGAAAAACATTTGTATATCATAAGGTGATAAATTGCGTGTTAGTCACCAATTTTCGTATATTTTCTGTTTATAAATTAAAAGGAGTTAAAAAATAAATAAATAAAAGGTGCAAAAATAAAGGTATAAGTAAAAATACTACAAATACACAATACTTTTTGATTCCATCCAAAGAAGAGCTATTCGTCTCATTATTAATACTTTTCTTACAGAAAGGCTTTCCTCTCTTGACCATCGTCGGGCTGTGAGGAATTTATTGCTTTTTAATAGGTACTTCCATGGCATCTGCTCTAAAGAATTGTCCAGTATAGTTCCTCCACTCACGGTTCCCAACAGAGAAACTCGTGGTACCGCGCGTATACATCCCTATACGGCCCAACTGGACAGGCCTCGAACTTCCCACTTTGTTCGTTCTTTTATCTTCAGAGTTTCTAGAATGTGGAACCGGCTGCTCGCGAAGGTCTTTCCTTTCCCCTAAATCTTCAAGTATTTAAGTCCCGTGTCAACAAACTCCCCTTACACCCACGGTACGTTAGTATTTAGGCTTTTAGCCTTCGTGGTCGGTCCAAAGATAAAAAAAATATTTAACGAAATATAACAAAACATATAGTTTTAAAAGATTTTGTTCTTTGTCGGTACAAAATAATTGGTTTGTTAAAATACTATACGTTTACTTTTTTATTGTAAAAATATTTTGTTACACTTTTTAACCCTAAACGATTTCAAACATTAAAATATTCAAATTATCTATTGCTACTTATTCAGAAACAATCTTAACTATTTAATCCAAACCCCATTTCGGAGAATCCAAATTTTATGGTCCATTGTCTGTCCAGATTTATGCGTTAATACCATAATCGCAATTAAAACAACTAAATAACACTATAAAATGTTTGGGGAGCGTATACACCCTAAAATTAATCTGCCCGAACTGACCAAACGGTCGAGTAGAATGTGAACTATAAACCTTCCACCAAAATTTTATTGCGTTTTACCCCAAACTTGTAACTAGTAATAATATATTGGTTTTACCACCATACAAATTGTATTTAAATATTTATACATGGTAATTATTAATTGCGATGAAAAAATTTAAGGGTCCAAGCTATTTTAATGAAAAAAGTTTATATAAACATGGGTTGAGTGATGGCCTGTGCGTTAAAGCGCTGGGTCGTTAGGCGCACAGCCGACGCAGACTAAGTTTGAATCTTGAATCCTAGCCAAACCAAAAAAAAAAAGTTTGGTCAGACATTTAGTGGTTAGCCTAACAAGAGACCGTCAAAAAGTATAAAATGCATCGACGCTGGGGTCCCGCAAAGACCAAGGCGCCGGAACACACTTTACCGTGTCCTACGCAACCGCAGACTTGCGAACCCCAACCAGTTCAATAATAGGTATAAAAGTGACCTTTTCTTGTTGGGGGCCCGGTTTTAGGTTGTCGTAATTAGGACATCCGTGGTTCGGAACCAACGTTAAGCTGTAGGTCGCGTCTGGCTGACATTACCCAGACGTAAAACAAGGGTGCACAATAAACCGTGCGGCTGCAGTGCAGGGTTATCCTAGCTCCTCTTAAATCTACCATCGTCTACAATGGGTCCTTAAATGTTTCCTTCTCAAGATACAGGATGTTAAACTTTGCAAAAAAACTAAACATTTCTAAAACGCTTTTTTAGTAAAATTTGTTAAAGCCAATATAAACATTATTAAATTAATCATTTGTTGTGGTTATTACATAATTGCTATTAAAAAAGTTTTAACACCTAATTTTTAAAAGAAAGAAATGCTCCACTGTTTTTTGTATGGTCCAGGATTATGAAGTTTAGCAGATTTTTTTCTGCAAACGCCAGCTACTTAAAAATATGAAGACACAAAAAAGTTGTATTTTTAGGTGTTTTATCCAAGAAAAATATAAATATTGCAAGAAAGTCAGTGGCAGACTACGATACGTCGCAGTGATCCAACAAATTAAAATAAGTTTAGGGCTAAATTACCATCCTTTTATAACAAACACCACAGCCACATTTCATTAAAATCGGATTAGGCGTATTTAAGATATTATTAAAAAGCCGATTTTTTTAGTGTAAAACCCTATATCTTAGAAACAAATCATTTCCGGAATTTTTTTCATAAAATTTGCTTAGAAATATGCGCCTTAAATTTTTTTACTGCAATTAGAAGACACCCTGTATATTAAACACCTTAAAACGAACATATACCATTTTTAAATTTAATTTGTTATAATATACCCAAAACAATACTTGCAAGTAAATTATAAAAATAATAATAAAAACATCATTTACCTTTTATTTATCTAAAAAAATTCAACTTATTGTCTTTCGACCGTGATATATTTTTTCTATCCTAAAATTTTTAACTGAATTTACTTGAGAACATAATATTATTATATGTAAAAAAATAAATTTATAAAAATTATTAGCTGTAGATATGGCTACAAATTTGGATAATTGGCTAGAGGAAGTCTTCTTCTATGGAAAAAGACCTAAATGCTGAATGGTTTCATCCACCTTTAAAAACATAAAAAGTTACAGCTACATTGCCCGCTACACTTTAAAACTTACTAAAAAAAGTAATACACCTTACAAAATTCCCAACAAATGTAGACAATCATTTGATGAACATCTAAAATAAACATGCTATTTGTCAATATTATTTCTTTTCTTAACTTCCATTGTCTTTATTTTTAACTTATACAAGACATTTCGGATGGTATCTATCGCTAATTGTTTTCAAGTGATATTTTTTGTGTTATACAGGTTGGATTTCTATCGTTTTATTTTGTACACAAAGAACTGGTTAGGATTATAAGTACGTTCAGTCATCTGAGGTGAACACCAAGTTCGTTACAAATCTATGCTTTTATATAGAAGAAGAAATGCATTGGGAATACCACTTTCCGTGAAATTGGTGGGTTATGCAAATCTGAACACAGTCAATGACTTAATGGGTTACTGCGTTACTGCTAGAGGGTCTCTGGTAGAGCTATTTATAAATTGTCTTTGGTGACACTATCTCTTTATCTAAAGCTCCTAACAACGAAACTGGGAAAACCCGGTTTAATCATCTTAAATCCTGGCACCAACGGTATCCAGTAATTAAAAACTTTAATCCTACTGGTAAAAGATAAAAATTTACATACGGGTAAACAAACTGGTGTATCATTGTCTAATAAATTGTAACATAACTAACAAATTTTTAATTCTTCCTGGTTAAACTGAGAATTAAAAGTAATATGAAATAAAATAAAATATTTAATTAGGAATTAAACCCTAAAAATATAAATTCCATATCCCCATGTTTCAGTACATAGACAGCCTGGACGAAACTGTGGAAATTTGTCATGCATTTAAAAAAGAAATATAGAATTTTTAAACCTATAAAAAACTAAGAAGCAAAAAAAAAGAAACAAAAGAAATACAGCTGGAAAGAGCAGGCGAGACAAAATAGTTTATTATTTAACAAGTGTCGAAAGTGAAATATTTCACACGAGTGGGAATGTTGTTGCACATGGCGATAGCCGAGTTCGACAATACCACGAGTGTGAAAATCACTTTAGGCACGAGTCATGTACAATATTTTTCCTACGACCAAAAAATGTTTATATACCAAAACTCCTTAGTTAGTTTTTTAATATCATTAATTTCAACACAGACAGGATAATCTGATAAAAGATTAGACGTAAATCAATGTCAGTGTCATAAAAACCAAATAAAGAAATTACCTTTAATTGTATGTAGAAGCATGTATTTCAAAATTTTAATTTAGTTACCTTACAAAAGTACATGCACTATTAGTTTTTCAAATTGCGTAAAAACACCTCATCACTAAACAAAACACTAAATAAATATACATTTCCGAATAACAATAAGTAAAGCTTACAGTCTCGAATGGATTAAATTAAATTTTAATTCTGGTTTATTATAAATTTCATTTTTATCTTGCCAGATTTTAGCCTTTTTTAACAAGGTATGCATTTTTAGGAGAAAAACCGCCTGGCATTTTGTGGTTAGGTTGAAATTGTACAAATCGGGATCCCTACTTGTCATTTGGAGCTTTAGACACTTCCAGTGTTTCCAGTTGCCTAATAATATAATATTAAGAGCATTTGCTATAAAATAATGTCTTTAATAAAAATAAATAATAAACCCTTAAACATAAAACCATGATCAATATAACTTGACTAAAAAAAGATTATGTTTGTTAGCACTGGTCAAAAGGTGTAGCCTATTGTCCCGAATGGATTAAATTAAATGTCAAATCTGGTTTAATGGCAATTCCATTTTTATCTTATCTTGGCCTTTTTTCTAACAAAGGGATGTATTATTTAGGAAAGAAAAAAAAACCGCTTGGCATTTTGTGCAAACTTTGTGGTTAGGTTATAATGTTATAATTTTACGAATCAGGGTCCCGCAGAACTTTAGACACTTGCACACTTACATGTGTTTAATGGGTTGCCTATTATTACAGGCTGCTATAAAATAATTATGTCTGTTAACTAATAAACCGTTAAACATAAAACTAAAATTATTATAATATTGTGAACACCTAGTATAAAAAAGTATACATTTTGGGAATTTTAAAAATATACATTTTTGGGAATTTTAAAATAAGTATACATTGTAATAAGGTTACTTAACATTGGGAATTTTGCTAAATAAAGATATACGTGAGGTGTCAAGGTTTTAAAAGTATAAATTAAACAATTTTCTAGGTTACTCTTATAATAATAAAATAAAAATATTAAACAAACTGGGTAGCGTAGAAATGCAAAACAAACACTGGAAAATTTTATATTTAAAAAAGAGAGAAAGAAATTAAAAAGGATTTTATCAGATAAGAAGTAGTTAGTGAAGTCAAATAAAAAGTTAAAGTTTTAGTTAAGCCCCGTACGGGCTACCCCTAGGGGGGTATGCCCGTACTAAATTAAGTTTGTTAATAAAATGAAAAGTTAGTTTTTGTCCACCGGTCTCATGGTCCAAGAAGATAGTTCCATATGGAACATTTCCCAGTGACATCAAGTAGTATTTCAAAATGTCAACGTCACAATATGAAAAAAGATATTCTGTGTTAGCACTGGTAAGTCAAAACCTTTAGTTTGTTAAAATTATACTGTAAATATCTTTTTAACAAAACTAATGCATCTGTCACTGTCATCGTACTTTTCAACATTAGTGTTGAAAAGTAGATTTCTACACTCGTGTAATATTATTTGTTTTCTAAAGGATCAAGGAGTGCGTGTTATGTCATTTTCATAAATGGTCGTGAGAAACCAAAATTAAACTTAGCCCTTTTCCTTTTCTAGTTTAAAATACTGTGCAATTTATACATTTTTCATTTAAAGAAAACATATTAAAAACAAAATTAGTATATAAAATATACAACGATATCCGAAACGTGTTTTAGAATATTCCTTTGTCTGTCTGAAAGTTTAATAGCTCGCTGTTGTTGAGTCTTTCTACATTATTTCATTAAAACCCTAAGGAGGTATTATTGATTCTTCGTTCGCAAGGCATCTACCTTAATAAATAAGTATGATTAAATATTTTTAGAAGAAAAATCTTAAAAAAGAATTTAAATTTTAATAGCAACCTTGTGGTAATACAAGGTGTCCCACCGGAACTGCAGCGATCGATTTCTTAAAAGTAAGCTTTGGCTGATTTTAAAATTTTGGCAACAATATAACGTCAGTGGGGGACATACAACTAAATTATTTTGACAGCTCTACCAACTGATCTGGACTATCAACTTCCTTATTTTAAATTAAACACCCCATATATTATTTATTTTTAGATTCTGCGTAAAATTCTAAACATAATTTATGTATAATGTTATATACCTAAGTCCAATCGTTTTTGACTTATTTTAAATTTTATGTTAAAAATGACGTTTGCAACCCATTACATAACCATCAATTTTCTTATAAACAAAAGCCTTTTATATGATTTGGGGTTAGATTACTCGTAGAAGAAGAACTTCTTTAGCTTGTATTATTATTTTCACAATTAATATATACAGGGTGGTCAAAAATAATCGTTAAATATTATTACGACAAAAAACCTTAAAAGTCAATTTTTTTAAATGGAAACCCCTATCTTTTTTAACTTATTCTATTTAGCATCAGAAATAGGGATACGTTTGTCTAAGGATGTTTATTTTTAAAATTTAGAGTTTTTAAAATATTAATAATTTAATATTTATCCATTCTAACAATGGTTTTAAATACGGCTTAGTTTTGCGTCTATTTAGTTGGCCTTGACAACAAAATGCAGCGTCACAGCCAACTACCCCGTACCTACCTGTACTTAAATGCATTGTTAGAATAGATAAATATTAAACCGTTAATATTTCGAAAACTATACAATTTTAAAATAGACATCCTCATACAAACTTACCCTTCTTTTAATGCCTAATAGAATAAGGTAATAAAAAATAGGGGTTCCCATTTAAAAAATTTGACTTTTAAGGTTTTTGTCGTGATGATTTTTAATGATTATTTTTGACCACTCTGTATTTATTAATTGTGAAAATATCGATACAGTCTACTAAGTTCTTTACAAGGAACCCAACCCCAACTTATAATAATGGCTTTTGTTTACAAGAAATTGGTGGTTATGTAATGGGTTGCAAACGTCATTTTTAACATAAAATTTAAAATAGGTTAAAAACGGTTAAACTTAGGTATAGAACAATATATATAAATTATGTTTAGAATTTTACGCAGAATCTAAAAATAATTATTATATAGGGTGTTCTATTTAAAATAAGGAAGTTGATAATAACTTCCGGTATATCCGCAAGTGGTAGAGCTGTCAAAATAATTTGTCCCCCATTGACTTTATATTGTTGCCAAAATTTTAAAATGTTTCAAAGCTTACTTTTCAAGAAATCGATCGCTGCAGTTCCTGGTGGGACACCTTGTATTACCACAAGGTTGCTATTAAAATTAAAATTATTTTTTAGGATTTTTCTTTTAAAAATATTTAATCAAAATAATATTTATTAAGGTGGATGCCTTACGAACAAAGAATCAATAATACCTATTTAAAATAAGGAAGTTGATAATAACTTCCGGTATAACCGGAAGTGGTAGAGCTGTCAAAATATTTTAGTTGTGTGTCCCCCTCTAACTTTATAATGTTACTAAAATTGCAAAAGTTTCCAAAGCGTACTTTTCAAGAAATTGATCGCAGCAGTTCCCGGTTGGACACCCTGTATAAATATTTTATTGCAAAAATAAATTAGCCTCTATTAAATCTCCTTAAACAGATCTCTAAAGGAATAATATACCAAGTTTTACCAAAATTACATAATGAACCAGAATAAATAAACTAAAATTAAAAAAAAACATATTTACTGTTTAATTCTTTTACTAAAAAATAGATGGCGGGGTTAATTAATTTATTGATACAACTTAACGATAAAATTGTTTAATATCTACGTTTAGACGCCTGGTATAGTTTCTCCAACGTACCATTATTCGGGTGGCAATACGTATTTTTTAGAGAAACGTCAATCAGTAAATTTCGTATTTCAGATTTAAGTTGGCTGCTTTGAAGTTCAGGATCGTACTGAATAAATTTTTGATAATTTTAATATCTTCAATAAATGCTTAGATTTCAGTGACTAAATTTAGCTGTATTGTTTTCTTGCTGTGCATATATTTATATAAACTTGTTTAAATATACTATTTTATTAACAAACATTTCCGTTAAATCACATAATAAAAAGTTCTGTTTCTGCTACATTAAAAAACAGACAGGTTGAAGTTAAAGCATCTAAATCAGTACTCCTATTTTTTGAAAATAAGGCTAAAAAGTTAAGATTAATAGTTATTTAGGTACTTTTTACTTATCGAGCATATCATCTATTTTATTTAAATTTTGTGTAGGGTTTTTTTACGGCGCTGATCACAAAATATATTACAGTTTTTAATATATTCTAATATCTTAGTTTAAAGTAATGGATGATTTTTCTATATTCCCAATTTTTATGCAATTTTACTATTTTTTAAAATAAGTGTGGATATATTTACATTTAATTCATCTGACATAACGTCTTTATTTGGCTCCTATATTTAATTATAAAATAAATAAAACAAAGCAGTTATAATTATGCATTTATTTGGAGTATCATTACACAATAAGAGGCTTATATGCCATAAAATAAATTTATTGAAATCGCCTTGTTGAAGGTTACACAGATTTAGCTAAATAAAATAACACATAGGCAATGTGAGGAAGAGACAGTCTAACGTAAATATCGACATGTAAACATTTCGGATTGGATGACTAATCGTACATCCATACTTTTAACTATTGCTTCTACAGAGTATACCTACGCTTTAAGCCTTAGATATCACCATGCATATGCACGTAAAAATGTAGGTTCAGAAATAACAGTGGTGCATTTTTGATATTTTTTATAATAAAAGCAAACGAGTAAAATACATACACCGTAAACTTTTTAGATATGAAAAGCCAGGGCACGGGCTTTTTTATTATTATAATTAATGAGTTTCCTTAAGTAGTCGGATATACTTAGTTTATTAATAGGGGACTTAAAGATATAAAAGTTTGCTAAATAACAAACAACCTATGCATCTGCACGCGCCTGCTACCAGGGAATCTAGACAGTCTTAGGATGGAGAAGCAGAGAAAGTGGGAGGTCTGGTGCTTTCGCAGCTTCATGCTTATGAGTCTTAGTTGGTGTTTTGTTGGGATTAACTAGTGAGAATGGGTTAAGTTCTTTAATCATTGTACCATTTATCAATTTTTGGACCAGTATTAAATAGACCTAGCAGTACTGTTAGTAAGAAGGGACTTAGTTGTATAGTAGGTTGGAACTAAAAAGAAAAATATATACTAGGTTATGTTTATACATATATGCCTTCGAAGCATCGCTGTTTCGAGATGAAATTTGAATTCCCAAACTGAAGGAACAGTAAATACTGGAATCCATACCCTAAAAACAAATGTAAAAAGATATATGTATATTCTGGGTTTTAATAACGATAAAAACAAGTCCCAATACTTACCCGAAATAAATCAAATTTAGTTTTATGTTTAAGAGTTTATTAGTTAATAGACATAATTATTTTATAGCAAATGCCTGTAATAATAATAGGCAACCCATTAAACACATGTAAGTGTGCAAGTGTCTAAAGGTTCTGCGGGACCCTGATTTGTAAAATTATAACATTATAACCTAACCACAAAGTTTGCACAAAATGCCAAGCGGTTTTTTTTAATTTTCTAAATAATACATCCCTTGTTAGAAAAAGGCTAAGATAAGATAAAAATGGAATTGCCATTAAACCAGATTTGACATTTAATTTAATCCATTCGGGACAATAGGCTACACTTATTATACTATTATTCAAAGATTATTTAGTGTTTTGTTTAGTGGTGAGGTTTTTTCACGTAATTTGAAAAACCTTAATAACGAAATACCAGTGAAATAACACTTTTGTAGGGTAACAAAAATTAAACTTTAAAATACATGCTTCTACATACAATTAGGTAAAAGGAATTTCTTTATTTGAATTTTATGGCACTAACATCGATTTACGTCCAATTTTTTGTCAGTTTGTCTTGTCTGTGTTGACATTGATAATATAAAAAAACTAACTTAGAATTTTTATAATATATTGTATATAAATATTTTTTGGTTGTAGGAAAAATATTGTACATGACTCGTGCCAAAAGTGATTTTCACACTCGTGGTATTGTCAAAATCGGCTATCGCCTCGTGCGACAACATTCCACTGTCGTGTGAAATATATCACTTTCGACACTTGTTATGTTGATATACTATTTTAACACTAGAGTTTAAAAGTATTTTTCAACACTAGTGTTGATGTACATATGACAGATGCTTATATTCCGTTGATATTTACAGTATATTTTTAACAAATTGAAGGTTTTGACTTTTGACCAGTGCTAACAAACATAATCTTTTTTTTAGTCAAGTTATATTGATCATGGTTTTATGTTTAAGGGTTTATTATTTTATTTTTATTAAAGATCATTTATTTTATAGCAAATGCTCTTAATATTATATTATTAGGGCAACTGGAAACACTGGAAGTGTCTAAAAGCTCCAAATGACAAGTAGGGATCCCGATTTTGTACAATTTCAACCTAACCACAAAATGCCAGAGCGGTTTTTCTCTCCTAAAAATGCATACCTTGTTAAAAAAAGGCTAAAATCTGGCAAGATAAAAATGAAATTTATAATAAAACCAGAATTAAAATTTAATTTAATCCATTCGAGACTGTAAGCTTTACTTATTGTTATTCGGAAATGTATATTATTTAGTGTTTTGTTTAGTGGTGAGGTTTTTTCATGTAATTTGAAAAACATAAATAAAGAAATACCCGGGAAATAACACTTTTGTAGGGTAACAAAAATTAAACTTTAAAATACATGCTTCTACATACAATTAGGTAAAAGGAATTTCTTTATTTGGATTGTATGGCACTAACATCGATTTACGTCTAATTTTTTGTCAGTTTATCTTGTCTGTGTTGACATTGATAATATAAAAAAACTAACTTAAAATTTTTATAATATATTTTAGATAAATATTTTTTGGTCGTAGGAAAAATATTGTACATGACACCGTGCAAAAGTGATTTTCACACTCATGGTATTGTCAAACTCGGCTATCGCCTCGTGCGACAACATTCCCACTTGTGTGAAATATATCACTTTCGACACTTGTTATGTAATATACTATTTTGTCTGGCCTGCCCTTTTCAGCTGTATTTCTTCTGTTTATTTTTTTTTGCTTTTTATAGGTTTTAAAAATTCTATCTTTATATTAGCTTACCAAACAATAAACTAAAAGTAGCAACTACTTTTTATTTGGTTGCGTATAATAAATAGACAATGATTTAAAATAAATAAAAAAATCGTGGACTACCATAGTTTTGTTACTTTTAAATCATATTATTTGCATAGATTTTTAACATTTAACATTAAATTTTATTTTGGATTTTTTTAATGCATGCAGGATTTTATATTTCCACAGTTCCGTCCAGGCTGTCTATGTACTGAAACATGGAGATATGGAATTTATATTTTTGGGGTTTAATTTCCAATTGAATATTTTATTTTATTTTATATTACTTTTAATTTTTAGTTTAACCAGGAAGAATTAACAAATTGTTAGTTATGTTACAATTTATTAGAAAATGATACACCAGTTTTTTATCTCTTACCAATAGGATTAAATTTTTTAATTACTGGATACAGTTGGTGCCAGGATTTAAGATGATTAAACCGGTTTTTCCCAGTTGTTAGGAGCTTTAGATAAAGAGGTAGTGTCACCAAAGACAATTTTTAAATAGCTCTACCAGGGACCCTCCTAGCAGTAACCCATTAAGTCATAGACTGTCTTCAGATTTGCATAACCTACCAATTTCACGGAAAGTGGTATTCCCAATGCATTTGACTTCTATATAAAAAGCATAGATTTGTAACGAACTTGGTTTTTACTTAAAGATGACTAAACGTACTTGTAATCCTAACAAGGTCTCTGTATAACACAAAAAACAGGACAATGGAAGTTCAGGAAAGAAGTATTAATGACAAAAAGCATGTTTATTTTAGATGTTCATCAAATGGTTGTCTACATTTGTTGGCAATTTTGTAAGGTGTATTAGTTTTTTAAGTAAGTTTTAAAATGTAGCGGGCAATGTAGCTGTAACTTTTTATGTTTAAAAAGGAAGATGAAACCATTCAGCATTTAGGTCTTTTTCCATAGAAGTAGACTTTCTCTAGCCAATTATACAAATTTGTAGCCATATCTATAGCTAATAATTTGTATAAATATATTTTTTACATATGATATTATTATGTTCTCAAGTAAATTCAGTTAAAAATTTTAGGATAGAAAGAATATATCACGGTCGAAAGACAATATATTTAATTTTTTTAGATAAATAGGAAGGTAAATGGGGTTTTATTATTTTTTTTATAATTTACTTGCAAGCATTGTTTTGGGTATATTATAACAAATTAAATTTTAAAATGGTATATGTTCGTTTTAAGGTGTTTATTATACAGGGTGTCTTCTACTTGCGGTAAGAAAATTTAAGGGGCATATTTCTAAGCAAATTTTATAAAAAGTTTATATATACATAGGTCCGGAAATGATTTGTTTCTAAGATACAGAGTTTTACACTAAAAAAATCGGCTTTTTAATAATATCTCAAATACGCTTAATCCGATTTTAATGAAATTTGGCTGTGGTGTTTGTTATAATAGGCTGGTAATTTAGCCCTAAACTTATTTTAATTTGTTGGATCACTGCGACGTATCTTTGCTAATATTATGGACAAAAATGTCTGCCACTGACTTTCTTGCAACTTTTATATTTTTCTTGGATAAAACACCTAAAAATACAACTTTTTGTGTCTTCATATTTTTAAGTAGCTGGCTTTAAAAATCTGCTAAACTTCATAATCCTGGACCATACAAAAACAGTGGAGCATTTCTTTCTTTTAAAAATAAGGTGCTTAAACTTTTTTAATAGCAATTATGTAATAACCACAACAAATGATTAATTTAATAATGTTTATATTGACTTTAACAAATTTTACTAGAAAAGCGTTTTAGAAATGTTTAGTTTTTGAAAAGTTTAACACCCTCTATCTTGAGAAGGGAACATTTAAGGACCCATTGTAGACGATGGTTGATTTAAGAGGAGCTGGGATAACCCTGCACTTCAGCCGCACGGTTTATTGTGCACCCTTGTTTTACGTCTGGGTAATGTCAGCCAGACGCGACCTACAGCTTAACGTTGGTTCCGAACCACGGATGTCCTAATTACGACAACCTAAAACCGGGGCCCCAACCAGAAAAGGTCGCTTTTATACCTATTATTAAACTGGTTGGGGTTCGCAAGTCTGCGGTTGCGTAGGACACGGTAAAGTGTGTTCCGGCGCCTTGGTCTTTGCGGGACCCCAGCGTCGATACATTTTATACTTTTTGACGGTCTCTTGTTAGGCTAACCACTAAATGTCTGACCAAACTTTTTTTTCTTTTGGTTTGGCTAGGATTCAAGATTCAAACTTAGTCTGCGTCGGCTGTGCGCCTAACGACCCAGCGCTTTAACGCACAGGCCATCACTCGACCCATGTTTATATAAACTTTTTTTATTACAATAGCTTGGGCCCTTAAATTTTTTTACCGCAATTAAAAATTACCCTGTATAAATATTTAAATACAATTTGTCTGGTGGTAAAACCAATTTATTATTACTAGTTACAAGTTTGGGGTAAAACGCAATAAAATTTTGGTGGAAGGTTTATAGTTCACATTCTACTCGACCATTTGGTCAGTTCGGGCAGATTAATTTTAGGGTGTATAGGCTCCCCAAACATTTTATAGTGTTATTTAGTTGTTTTAATTGCGATTATGGTATTAACGCATAAATCTGGACAGACAATGGACCATAAAATTTGGATTCTCCGAAATGGGGTTTGGATTAAATAGTTAAGATTGTTTATGAATAAGTAGCAATAGATAATTTGAATATTTTAATGTTTGAAATCGTTTAGGGTTAAAAAGTGTAACAAAATATTTTTACAATAAAAAAAGTAAACGTAAAGTATTTTAACAAACCAATTATTTTGTACCGACAAAGAACAAAATCTTTTAAAACTATATGTTTTGTTATATTTCGTTAAATATTTTTTTATCTTTGGACCGACCACGAAGGCTAAAAGCCTTTAGGGGGAAGGAAAGACCTCCACGAGCAGCCGGTTCCACATTCTAGAAACTCTGAAGATAAAAGAACGAACAAAGTGGGAAGTTCGAGGCCTGTCCAGTTGGACCGTATAGGGATGCATACGCGCGGTACCACGAGTTTCTCTGTTGGGAACCGTGAGTGGAGGAACTATACTGGACAATTCTTTAGAGCAGATGCCATGGAAGTACCTATAAAAAGCAATAAATTCCTCACAGCCCGACGATGGTCAAAGAGGAAAGCCTTTCTGTAAGAAAAGTATTAATAATGAAACGAATAGCTCTTCTTTGGATGGAATCAAAAAGTATTTTGTATTTGTAGTATTTTTACTTATACCTTTTTTTTACCTTTTATTTTTTTTTTCTCCTTTTAATTTATAAACAGAAAACATTCGAAAATTGGTGACTAACACGCAATTTATCAGCTTATGATATACTAATGTTTTTAATTTTTTTGTTTTTGTTAGTATACAATTTACCAGATTATGATTCACCAATTTGTAAAACTTCACTTTCTTACATTGTTATTGTTTACCCTTCCTACCACTGCTTTATGTAAAGATGTTATTAAATTTAAGATCTACCGTCTCGTAAAAATTTAAGACTAAGTGTAATTTTTTAAGTTGTTATTTTAAATATTATAACGATAGAAAATGTCTTATTGTGCTATTAATATATTTAAAAACACATTTTACTACCCGTCAGCAGAACGTTTTCTTGTACGGTTATTTTTTTTTTTTGTTCATTAAAAGACATCGTTTCTAAACAACGTGCCCTAGTCATTGTTGTTACCTGCTATACCTTTCTGATAGAAAGGAGTCTTAGCATATTTTAATAATAAGCCAAAAAGAATGAACCTTTTTAAAACCCTTTTTTTAATAAAAGGAATAAATACAGGTAAATAAAATAAAAGTGGATTTAAAACATAATTTTGTATTCAATGGGTTTACATTAACCTTTGCTAATAAAAATGTAAAAACCCTATTTAAGAATTTAAAAATTAATGCCAACTTTTAGCAGATTTGTAACCAATATTTTAAAACAATATATTTAAAATGTGAAAGTAATAAAATAATAAAACAAACTAAATGCATATTTAAATTTTACCAATCTTGACTAGAAGAATTCACCCTTCGTTTCTTATCCCCAGCTATTTTAAATTGACGGACGATGAGAATAAGACGAAGGGACTACTACTAACGTAAGACAAAGGTTGAGCGGTCGACGGGGCGTCTCAATTTATTCCAAAGTCGAAAAGGCGAATTTGACAGATTGGCGGTTGCGATTCGGGTTGCATACCAACACACAGGGTGGAAAAAGATTGGATAACGAGTTTCCGCAAATAGTCACGCACCAGTGCTGGACTTGATTTTGTTGAATCAAGAGTGAAGAAGCATAAAGTGCATTAGATTAGGGACGTGTTAAACCCATTTTAAAATTATAACAATCTTTTGCTTCTTATTTTAAATTAATTTTAATGCACTGAATTATTTTTAAATTTCTGCAAGTTTTTCTCGAAGCAAAACGAGTCTAAAAATCATAATTTATTATTTAATAATCTTTTCTTATACAGGGTTATTTTTAAGTTGGTATTTTCCTTCACACTGTATAAAATGCAAGAAACTAAGACAAATATTCAAATAAAATTATGTCCAAAAATGCTTTTTTCGAGATACAGGGTGTTAAAATTTTAGGAAAAAACCACTTTTTTATTATAACTTTTCTACAACTCCAGATATTTGCACAAAATGCAGCACACTTTTTTGGCCAATACATTACATTTTTTCTGTAAAAGTATTTTAAAAGAACTACCAGTGGCGTTCAACAACCATTTGTATTAAATATTTTTAAGAAAAAAGTACGCCATATTTGTTTTCTGGGAGATAACCTTTAAATAAAATATTATTTGGCTTTTTACCAGAACAAATAATATTAATTATTCTGAAGAAAAGCCAAATAATATTTTGTTTAAAAAAGTACGCCATTGCTTTTTTCTCGATTAAATATTATTTTTAAACTAGTTATTTACTTTGGGGTTAATTTGGTTTTTTGATATTTATCCGTACGCTGGAGGGTTTTCGTTTAAAAAATATAAGCCATTTCGATGCATGGAAAAATCGCTAAAATCTGATATGGTATTTAATTTCTAAGTTAGGTGTTTGGCTGTGTAATAGCTTTTAAAAGAAAAAAATGTAGTGACATATAAAATTGAAGTAATGTAAGTAGGTATGTGACCTTACTCAATTACAAATTAAACTACAACGAATTTTACATACAAAACACCACATCAGATTTTAAAGAGTTTGTCATGCAATAATATAGATTTTATAGGTGTACCAAATTTTGTGCAAATATCTGGAGTGTTAGAAAAGTTAGGATAAAAAAGCATTTTTTTTAATCTTTAACACCCTGTACCTTGAAAAGAAAGAATTTTATGGCATAATTTTCATTAAAAAAAAAAACCTTTTTTTTATTTTATACAGTGTTAAAAGAAAAATACCAACCTATAAATAACGCTGTATTTATCTTTTATTTTATCTACGAAAATTGATTTGGTTAATAAAATATATTTGCCCTTAGTTTGTGCAGTAACGTCTATTTTGTCTTGCTTACAAATGAGCTGTTTAATGAATAAGCGGCTGTCAAATTATGGTAAAATAACTGAAATAAAGTATAACATTTTAAATTTGAGTTAACTTATACTATATACCGCAAATATAAATAAACTACTTAAATGCTAATAATCTTTTGCTTTTTATTTCTTCTTTAAAATTTTCCGTAAAAAATATGACAAAGGGTACTATCTTCAAATGATATGTTGTCAATTTACAATACATGACAATGTAATACCATAGTATGGTATTATACAAATAATATTAATGTTTACATTTATTAAATGTATAAATAGTAATAATTTATGGCACCTAAAACAAAAATTAGAGTTATTTTGATCGAAGAAAAATAGTTTGTGAAACTCGTACGAAAAGCGCATATTGCTTTTCCTACATATTACACCAAATACTGTTTTTTTTTATTTATTAAGGAAATAATATTTTCTCTTTAAAAGACGAAAATCTACATCCATCTGTTTCTTACCTTAAAAATGTATTATTCCTGTAGTTGGTAGGCGTTGCTAGGCAATGTACTATACCGGTTATGGTCGGAAATATTTTTCTCGAACACTTACCTTTTCCTAGCAAAACATGACAATATACTATTAATTATAGTAACATATTATATCGGTATCAAATAATTATAATATTTATATTTAATAAATTCCAACAAACCTACCCATCCTTCGAAAATATATCGCTTTTCAATTTTCATTAATTTGCCCTATTGTTTAAACAGCAAAATGTATTAAATAAATATTTGTAAATTTATAAATATACCTATTAACTGAAATTTTTTAGCTGTATTAACTTTAAAATAAATGTGTAATACTGATAATGAATCACCAAATAAGCATTCAACAAGATAAGAAAAAGCAAATAGTTTATATATATTTCATTTCTTTTTTTTTTAAAGGATCATTTTAAAAATGTGAAATTTTGGGATATGAAATTGATGTAAAAATTCATTTTTTTTTAAGTAAAACTAACAGATGAAAATTTTATGATGGCGGCCGGCCGCCATTTTGGAAAAAAGCTAAATGGAAAGGGGAACCAAGTGGCACAATATTTTAAAGCTCCTGATAAGTACTTTATAATCCTAGAATATCAAGTCAATATCTTTACTTAGTACAAAATGGCGATACTTTAAAAATACCTAAATATCTGATTTGGAAGCCCATATTTCTGATACTTATAAAGTTACATGCACTTACTTGTAATAATATACAGAGTAAAAAATAAAGTGTATATTTTTTTAATGAGGCACTCTGTATATTTTATTACCACTAAAAAATGTTTTAAAAGAGCTTTAAGAAAATACTACATTTAGTGCATGTAACTTTATTAGTTTTGAAAATATGGCCATCCAAATCAGGTATTTAGGTAATTTTTAAAATACCGCTATTTTGTATTAGTGAAGTTATTAATTTTATATTTTAGGGTTATAAATCACTCAACAGGAGCTTTAAAATGATGTGCCACAAGACTCCCTCTTAAGCCAGCTATCTTAAAATTTTTATTTGTCAGTTTCACTCCAAAATATAGTATTTATGCATATATTTCATAACTCAAACTTTTACATTTTTAAATTGTTCCGTTCAAAAATAAAGAAACACACTGTATAAACGTACCTTAAGTATAGAAGTATAAATCATTTGCTAGCACTTTTAAAAGTAAAGGTTTGAAAAGCTTAAAAAACATTTAATATAAATAAATCTTGCAACCTGTTTTAATTATGTTAATGGCTTTAACCAAATATAAAAATTTTAATTTTATTTCTAGGCTTTTTAAATAAGCATAATTACCAACATTTACCTGAGGTAGCTTAAATTTTTTTACATTTAAAATAAATTCAATATTCACCTTTATGTTTGTTGGCACGTTTTTAGGATTATATATTAGGGTGTAACAAAAAAAAAGTAAATCGTTTCGTACAGTGTTCAAAATGTACCTCTGGATATATAAAAATATGTTTTTAAATCTGAATGACTTAACTTTTTGTATTTGGGTTTGTCAATGGCTCTGAAATTTGCTTAATATCTTTATTTTATTGATTTTTTTCAAGTGAAATAAAAAATATAATAATACACTTTTACATAATGCTCATTGCCCTATATGTTTATAATGATGTTAATAAATGTTTTTTTATTACTTAATTTGTATGTCTGATGATTTCTTTTACAATTGAAAAACTACCTGCGTATGGCCAATTTGGTATTAAATATAGCGCGCTGGTAATAATGGCATTTCGCAAAGTTCGTAGTGGTACTATCTAAAAACAATTTATTATATTAACAATGAATAAAATGCACGTCAGAAAAAATCAGAGTGTATCAGGCATGCACGGCGGTATCAGCTAAATGCAGATACTAAAAGTATTATTTGATGGTCGAAAATATTGTACCATTAGTTGCAATAAAGGTAGAAAACAAACGCCTCGTAAAAGGTCCGCTAATTTTTTTTTAAGTCCCGTGTTGACAAACTTCCTCTTACCCTGCTTAAGACACCCACGGTACGTTAGTATTTAGGCTTTCAGC
This sequence comes from Listronotus bonariensis, assembly GCA_014170235.1. Taxonomy (NCBI): domain Eukaryota; kingdom Metazoa; phylum Arthropoda; class Insecta; order Coleoptera; family Curculionidae; genus Listronotus; species Listronotus bonariensis. The sequence continues at coordinate 29,360 of JACEGR010006173.1, forward strand.
CTTTGTGAATTGTCCAGAGTTAAAAAAAAGGACATATTATTATTGTTGCAGTTAACTTTTTGTTTACCAATTACACCAGAGACAGACAGCTCTTTTTCTATATATTTTTTTTCTAAAGGAAAAATTTAACCTATCCGATTTGATAGAAGTTGGATAAGATAAAACTGACGAGGATTTGGAAGGAAAGGGTAAGGAATATATTAACTTTAGGGAAAACTTAAACGTCCTTTAAGTTATAGATTGTTTCTAATTCATTTTAATGAACTTTCAATACGGCAAGAACACTAAAATATGATAATAATACAGGGTGTCCGCTAATTAATGGTACACAAAAAACCACAGATGCTTTATGCCAAAAATAAAGATTAAACCAAACATACCTTCATCAAATAGTTGATAATAAAGAAGATGCAGGGTGCCAAAGAGAAAAAATATTTTTCATTTATTTAGGTATTTTTTGATACGTTTTAAATATTTTATTAAAACTTGGTATCTAGGTAGTTTTTGACATAAGCTATTTAGAGCTGATAATAATTTTTAAGTGTAAATTAAAGGGGCTAACTACACTATTTAAATTTTTCTAAAACGTCCTAATTTTTTGTGCTACAGTGTATGTATCATCTAAGTATACTAGTAAACTCCCCAATGATTTCTACACAAAAAAGGAATACTTTTAAGAATGGCTCAGTGCAACCGTTTTCAAGATATTTAAATTTAGTTGGTAAAGTGCAACCTAAAAGGCCTTCAAAAACAGCTTATTAGTCATATCTACAACTGCCCCATGATAAATGAATAATTTATTGTATTCTTCTATATACTTCTTGGTTGCACTAAAACACTTAAATGCAAATAACCTGAAAACGGTTGCTCGGAGCCATTCTTACAAAGAATACCTTTTTTGTGTAGAAAGCATAGGGGCGTTTACTAATTTACTTAGATGGTACATACAGAGTAGCACAAGAAAGTTAGGACGTTTTAGAGAAATTTAAATAGTGTAGCTAGCCTCCTCAGTTTACACATAAAAATTAATATCAGATCTAAATAGCTCATGTCAAAAATCTTCTAGATACTAAGTTTCAGTAAAGTATCTAAATTATATATAAAATTATTGAAAAAAATAAAATAAAATTATTTTATTTTCTTGGACACCCTGTATCTTCCTTTTTCATAATTTTTGAATATAGGCATGCTTGGGTAAATCCTAATATTTTGACATAAGGAATCTGTGGTTTTTCTGTGTTCCATTAATTGGCGGTCACCCTGTAGATATGTCGCAAAAGCAAATAACTGCTAATTTTCTTTTACTTATATTACAATTAATGGTGTAATATTTTTAACCAATAAAGAATACTTCTAGCATCTAATACAGTCGAGCAAGCCCTACGTTAATATACTCCAGCTCACTGAGATGCATTTTGTTTATTGTTGATGAAAAATTGTTTTTAGAAACCATTTTAATATCTTCTAATAACGCAAAATATCGCCAGTACCACTATAAACGTTGCCATATACCATTATTACCAGCTCGGTATATTTAAAGGGAAATTGACCATATGCACGCAGTTTTTAAATAGTTAAAGGCATCTTCAGATATACAAATGAAGTAATACGTATGTAATATATATATATATATATATATATATATATATATATATATATATATATATATATATATATATATATATATATATATATATATATATATATATATATATATATATATATATATATATATTATAAACATATTACTCTTTAAACCCTATTTAAAGTATGTATTCCTATATTTTTTAATTTTCTTGAAAAAATCAACAAAATTAAGATTTTTAGCAAATTTTTGAGCCAATGAGGGACCTGAAAATTAAAAGTTAAGGCGTTTACATTGTAACATTTATTTTTGTGTACCCAAAGGCACATTTTAAAAACAATACAAAATTTTTTTTATCCTATTAAACATATTTCTTGCCGACAGATGAAGGATCGTTTTTATAAAAATTTTAAAAATGGTTTTCATACTTTCGTTTAAAACAAAACTGCTATTTATTTTTTTCTCAATAAAATTTACAGATACCCTTAAGACAGCCATGTAGTGATGTTTTCACCAACATTGTTAAAGCAAGGGGCAAGGCGCCAATTTAAAGTCTGGATTGTTGGGACATTAAAGGACATTAGGACGAAATAGAGCTGTAAATTGTTTAACTTGGGTGTCACGTCACGTAGTAGTTTGTCAGTAGACAAATTGGCGCAAAAGGTTGAAATAAAATACATTTGTTATCTGCTTTACTTTGTTACATTTTAGATTATATTTTAAAAGAGTAATATCCATGTAATAATTAGGTTTTGCGTAAATTAAAACTTGGTGCTTTTAATTTAAGGTGGGAGAGACCTGTAAATGCCACTATTTTTATTGATTTTAATTTTTTTTTATTATGAGTCGTTATAAAGGGTGTTTCTAAACAAATGCGTAAAATTTTAGAGGGTAATTCCTTTAAACAAAATATTATTTGGCTTTTCTCCAGAATAAAATTAAAAACTTTATTTAACATTTTATGAAAATTAAAACTTTTATACATTATGTAAAACTATTCTGCTCTCACACAATATAATAAAAGTTATTATTACTTTAAAAGAAATAAAATAATGAAATATTTAATATTAAGTTACTTACAATACAAATGTTTCAATCTTTTTTTTCTTGTATTGTAAGTAACTTAATATTAAATATTTTATTATTTTATTTCTTTTAAAGTAATAATAACTTTTATTATATTATGTCAGAGCAGAATAGTTTTACATAATATATAAAAGTTTTAATTTTCATAAAATGTTAAATAAACTTTTTAATTTTATTCTGCAGAAAAGCCAAATAATATTTTGTTTAAATTTAATCTTCCAGAAAACAAATAAAGCATAAAATAAGGTAATTCCTTGTTTAAAATAAAGGGTAGTTTGCTTTATAAACATGGGGTCAAAACTGAAGCATTAGAGAGATATCGCAAAAAAAACAAAAAATGTCTTTATGTTGTTGCTTAAAAACAAAATAATCATTGTATTTAAACTACCAAGTTATGTGACACAAAGACATATTACAAATGCCTTCATAGGTGACAGAAGAAAAATAGAATTTTTATAAAAATAACTTTCTTTGTCCCGGCACGTTATGATTTACATTTTATAATTTTATTTAAAATTCGTAAGTTTACAAAAAAATAGAGGAGTTAAATAAGTAGTCTATTTCCACTACTTCTATGAATTCTAAAAAAGTGCAAAAATATTTAGAAAGTTTATTCTTATAATAGTAATATTTCGATAAAATTTCATTATTCTAGTGCTTTTCGTTTTTAAGATAAAAAATAAAAACGTTATTTTTAACCGACTTCAAAAACAAGAAGGTTCTCAAGTACAATTTTTATAAGCAAATTTTTTTATAAAGAATTACTTAAAAAAAATGGAGTTTTTGGTTCATTTGTCCTCTTGTTAACCCCATCTGTGGATAGTCTGTATATATATCACATATTATTTATATTTAAGCATATCATTTTCAAAAAAAAAAAAAGAAAACAAATGTAAATTATAGATATAAATATTTCTAAAAATTAAAAGTAATTCTTGCAAACCTAACAAATACATTTTAGTCGTCTTCTTTTGCATTGCGAAATTCTGATGTAAATATTCATGTATTTTAAAATGAAAACCAAATAAAGATTAAAACGCAGACAGCGGAATTACAAATGATAACAAGTAAAATACTGCGGTGGCGCAAATTTCTAGGATATTTCGTTATTTTAAATTTTTAACTTTTTTTTAAACTGTTTAAAACTTGACAAAAAATTAAAATATCCATACGCATTTTTATATATGTAGCTGCTTTCCTAATTTAAAATCAAACAAGGTTGACTTTACTTTAAGTCGTAAAGCAAAATTTTTAACTTTGTAGTATAATATTTGTTACATAAAATAACCATTACCTATTGCTTATCTCACGAAACAAGATAAACAGTTCGCAGTCCACGAATGGAGTTTGCAAGAAGACAAATGGATAACAAAAAATAAAAATAAATAAATTTATAATTAAAATGTTTGCTTTTAAAAAAGTCACCAACAGATTTTGTATAAAGGGGTTTAAATAAAATTCAAAAACTTAATTTATCTCCAAGAGTAAAATAATTTATATTTAGTTTTGAAGCAAAATGTTATTTAGAAAATTTATTAGGTAAAAAGTTTGTAATTGATAAAAATAATATTAAAACTAAACTAAATTGTTATATTAAAACGTTTTATAAAACTTTACAATTTGGCTAAAATATTTTAATTTAGAACTAAAAAAAAACGTTTTTAAATAATATAATAATGATAAAAATCTAATATAAAATGATATAATATGATAACAGTAAAATCAGTTCTAGGGTTTTTATATCTCGATAAAAGTAATGTTTGCATTTTAATCGTAAATGCTACTTAAAACAAACTAAGTTAACATTTTGCTCCAAAATAAAGATAAATAATTTGCAAACCCTGTTTTAAAATTCAGTGTTTCTTTTTTATAAAAAATATTTTTAAAAGCAAAAAATGTTTAATCAACTTGTATTCTTGTAACTTCAATCTGTGGACAGCCTGTACATTCTAACTTTATGTTTCATTTGTAAAAGTATAAAGTGCTTATTGGAAAAAATAGAATAGATATTAGGTAATAATAAAACTGAGGTTTAGTTGGACAAAACACTATTACAGGGTGATTCTTCTGATACTTGAAAAAATAAGGGTAGAGCTTCATATATATATTTTTTTAAATGTCATTCGTTTTCGAGTTACAAGCCTTCAAATTTCAAGTTTTATTTTGGTTTTTTTGCCATATTGCATTTATATTTTAACCAATCCAGTTGATATTTGGCACACAAATTGAGCTTTGCAGATTCTAAAATTTTAAGACAAAAGTACTTTTTTAAATACCGCCAGAGGGCACTTTACCTAAAACTTAAAATTTATTTACATCATAACTCTTTTATTTTGACACATATCGCATAGCTGGGGGCGCTATTTTAAAAATAAGGTACTCTCTATTAAAGTTGATAAACCTCACCGTTTAGGCACCAATAGACATCAAAGTTTTCATCAATTTCAATCAAATTACCTACATACATACAGGGTGTCCAGTAACTCAACCGACAAACTTTACGGGGCGATTCTACAACAGAAAATAAGAAAAAACTTCATATAAACATATGTCCTAAGCGTCTTACTTTTTGAACTACGAATACGGTGTGTTAAATATAAAAAAAAAAAATTTTAACACCCCGTAGTTCAAAAACTAAGACGTTTAGGACTTGTGTTTATATTTATATATATATATATATATATATATATATATATATATATATATATATATATATATATATATATATATATATAAAGTAATGCATATTGAATGTAACATCTGTTTTTAACTATTTTTCTAAGAAAATGTATACATTTTGCATGTAAAGAATGGTAAACTACCTAATTACTTTTCCTCGAAAGGTCATTTATTTAAAATTCACCTCAGTTGACTCTGTCTATTTAAAAACAAATTAGCAAAAATAAAATAAAGCACATTATGCATCAAAACATTATGTATTCCTCACGCAAATCCTTGAGACAGCTTTGCACTGTTATACCTGTTTTAATTAATTTTTGCCCACATTAATTCAATTATTATGTTTAGACACCCACGGTACGTTAGTATTTAGGCTTTTAGCCTTCGTGGTTTGTCCAAAGATAAAAAAAAAAATAAAAAAAAAAATTATGTTGTAGTATTTAAAAAAATCCTATAAATCATAATTACTATTATTTAGTATTAAAGTTTTTAAAATTTTTATCATTATGCATTGTTTTATGGAATAGATTTTTTCAATGACAGTAACAGATGTATCAAAAAAAAACTTTTTATTTTCAAGTAGTCTTTTATCAAAACACCCTGTGTATTTTAACATATTTTGACTATGTATTAAATGCTACATCAAAAATGTATAACACACTATACGTCAATTATTACTAGTTTTTAAGATGGCAACAATATGCTGATATACTTATTAATGATTAAAAGTTAAAAAAATCAGTTTTTCGGTTTTACTTATTTTTAAATAATGCTGTCACTGTCAGATTGGCAACTAATATGAAGAGCCTAGATTTAAAACCGAAAAAATCTAAATTGTAAATTTTGTGAATGTCGGACAATTTTTTTTAAATTATGACATTGTGTTTATAAAAATCACAGAACAAAATTTTGTGTACAGATAAAATTGTCATTATGACCAGAAAAACAATATTTATTTTTATTACCTTTGGTGTAATACCAGTTCTTTTGCGAGTTTCTCAATTTTGCAAAATTGAATTTGTCCGGTTTTGCACTTAGGCTACTTATATAATCACATGGAATTAATTATCGTTCATTGTAAGAACGGGTTTTTCATTTTTTACGCTTGACGTTTTACAGCAGCGCATGACCAAGGCAAGAATGAGACAGCCGTTAAATTTTGGCGGAGTACTCAGTCAGTAGTGATATTTTACTATAGAAGGATACATGATTGAACAACGCGTAGAAATCGTTAAAACTTATTATCAAGATAAGTGTTTGGCTTGCCAAACGTTCCATGCACTGCGTTTAATTTATGGTATATCCACCTAGGTCCTGTGATTTAACTCCGTTGGATTTCTTCTTGTAGGGCCACATTAAATTTCGAGTAGGTATATGCGGACAAACTACAAACGATTGCCTCCCTAAAGGCCAACATAGCTTGCACCATTGGTAGGATTAGGCAAATTAGTGTTAGAATGTCATCAAAAATTGGATCTCTAGGATTCGAATGACTTTGCGAAACCGCGGAGGTCATTTAGCTGATATAATTTTTAAAACCTAATGTCACCAAATATGCTTTAAAATAAAAATACAGCCATTGCAATATGATTTTTATAATTTGATTTATTTTCATTTTATGATAAAAAGCTAAAAATGGAAAACACTTTACTAAAACGTAAGTCAGCTATTTTGTTTATTTTAAATACATATTTACCTACTTAACCTAAAAACCAGCCCAAATGACGTATTGCTGTTTTTTCAGTGCAATTAAGTAAATATGTGTTTAAAATAAACTTAAATTGCTGACATACTCATTTGTAACTCTTACAACAAAAGGTAATTAATCACATGTTGTTATGTTACACAGAGTTGGATAGTATTCCAATACTCAGTATTCTGAATAGTATTCAGAATACATTTGCCGGTATTCGAATACATTTGTGTGTTTGGTATTCGGTATTCGGCAGAATACTATTTTGCTCAGTATTCGGTATTCTTTATTCGAATACTTTAAAAGTATTTGACGAATATTTTGTTTGAGTATATTCGAATACCGAAAAGTGTAAGCAGTATCCGAATACTAAAATTGTCATGACTTGAATAACAAAAGGAAAGCAAAAGAGGGAGAAAAAGAGGTAAGGACCTTTTTTTTGCCCTTCAATTTTGTTATAGGTTTATATTTGGTATTCGAATACTTTATTTTTTTGTATTCGTATTCGTATTCGAATACCGATTTTCAGTATTCTGCCCAACTCTGATGTTACACAATCATCACCCTTAGTATAGAACTAATAACGTAACGTAAAGTCCGGTGATAGCTTAGCGTGTAAGGCGTTGTTATTCGAATACTCAGAGCTCTGGTATTCGAATACTCAAAAAAGTATTCAATAAATACTGTCAAAGTATTCGAATACAGAATCCCGGAAAGTTACCAAAAAGTATTCTACCGAATACTGCATACCAAACACACAAGTGTATTTGAATACTATTTGAATATAGGCAAAATGTATTCTAAATACTACTCGGATTACTGATTATTCGAATACGATCCATCTCTAATGCATACTTACCTGCAAAAATAAATTTGTACACAGACAGGGATAACATCTTTATTATTGGTATGGCGAAATAAAAACATGATAGGGTTTTGGTTCAAAACCTAGCATAAATATAAAGGGTGGTATGTTGTTGGATTTAGAATTAAAATACGTGTTTATTAGGTTAAAAATCAAATATTCCGTCTATTAAGAAAAAGTTTATGAGGGTGGCTTAAAAACAAAACATTAGATCTTAAATTTAGTAACATATTTTAATATTTTACTTATATTAAATTAAAATTATTAAATATGAATACAATAAATTTTATTCTGCATCAGAATATTTTGTATTCCGCACGCAAAGCTAACAGACAGCTCTGCACTTTTGTACCTGTTTTAATTAATTTTTGTCTGCAGTTATCCACTATTCCATGTTTTAATCTGTTTTCCTTAATAGTATTAGAGCTAGTGAACCCTTTGTGTAACCTTAGACCTATAAGGCTGGAAATTTGTATAGTGATGAGCAGAGTTGGGTCGTATTCGAATAGTCAGTATTCTGAATAGTATTCAGAATATATTTTGCCAGTATTCGAATAGCATTCGAATATATTTGTGTGTTTGGTATTCGGCAGAATACTATTTTGCTCAGTAATTGAGATTCTGTATTCGAATAGTTTAGAAGTATTCGACGAATATTTTTTTGAGTATTCGAATACCGGCGTTCCGGGTATTCGAATACCAAAAATCTAAGTAGTATTCGAATACTAAAATTGTCATGATTTGAATAACAAAAGGGAAGAATAATAGGAAAAAAAGATATAACTATATATATAACTAACCAGGACTTTTTTTGCTCTTAAATTTTGTCATAGGTTTTCTTTAGTAGTATTCGAATACCGATTCCGGGTATTCATGTATTCGAATACTTTTTTCCTTCCAAGTATTCAAATATTCGGTATTCGAATACTTTCTTTTCTGGTATTCGTATTCGTATTCGAATACCGATTTTTAGTATTCTGCCCAGCTCTGGTGATGAGTCATAGCATGCTAAGTATAAAAAGAATCATCTGGCAGCCATTAATTTTAAAAGTATAAAAAAATAAAAACAAAAAAACTTGGAGCTGTAACCTTAAAATTTTTCAAGGATTGACTTCATTCATAGTAAGGTTTAAAAAAATTGACAGGCGTTTTCGATGATCACAAGTACCTGCTAGGCGAACTGAAAGGTGTGGCTGATTTGGATGTCCATATTTTCAAAACTAATAAAGTTAGATGTACCTAATGTTTTGTTTTCCTAAAGCTCTTTTAAGGATCTTTTTAACGGTAATACTGGTGATAATATACAAGGTGAGGAAATGAAGGTTTTTTTTTAATGAGGCACCCTGTATATTATATTACCATTAAATAGATCTTAAAAATAGCTTTAAGAAAATACCACATTAAGTACATCAAACTTTATTAGTTTTGGAAATATGGCCAACCAAATCAGCCACACCCTTCAGTTACTTGGCAGGTACTTGTGCTTATGGAAAACGGCTGTCAATTTTTTTAAACCTTACTATAAATGAACCAAATCTTAGAAATATTCCAAAATTACAGCTCCAATTTTTTTATTTTTTTAAACTTTCAAAAATATACAGGGTTTTTATGTACACGGCTGATACCTGCCAGGTGATAATTTTCGTACATGCTATGAATCATCACTTTACAAATTTGTACTAGCACTGGGACTATAAGAGCCCTATAAATCATGACAACTTGATATAAAAGGGTTTACTGTAGGATAACCATTATATCCTTGTAGCAGTAAAAATAATATACAGTTGGTATATTCCTCTGCTAACAAACGTGTACACTTACACTTTTTTACATTTACATTTAACTCTAGAATTCACTTAACATAAGCCCTAATATGATTGAAACTTGTATAATAATAAAATTGATCTTGTAATAAAACATTGTTAGACGGATACTTCCAGGGCTTTTGCTCTAAAGAATTGTCCAGTATAATTCCTCCACCCACTGTTCCCAACAGAGAAACTCATGGTTCCGCGCGTATGCATCCCTATACGGTCCAACTGGACAGGCCCCGAATTTCCCACTTTGTTCGTTCTTTTATCCCTAGAGTTGCTAGATTGTGGAACCTGCTGCCCGCGGAGTTCTTTCCTTCCCCCCAAATCTTCAAGTGTTTAAGTCCCGTGTCAACAAATTCCCTCTTACCTCGCTTAGGTCACCCACGGTACGTTAGTATTTAGGCTTTTAGCCTTCGTGGTTTGTCCAAAGATAAAAAAAAATAAAATAAAATATTAACTAATTAACAACATCCCTTTGTATAAAATCTCGATTATTTGGCCGAGTGTGACTGGTGGGACATCAAAAAATCCTTCTCTACTATTGCGGCATACTTAAAATCGAATTTTAGTTTGGCCACTACATCTTTAGGAAACATTTAGGAATATTCTCCAGATATTTGGCTCAAGGGGGTTTTAGTAGGTAAAGGTCCATTTAATTTTTTCCTTAAAATGACGCGTAACAGCCATTTAAAAATTTTAATTTAATAATTACGCTCTAAAATATATTATTTATGCAAAATAGATTACTTTGAAAAATTTAAAAAGGGTGGGGGACTGTATGGTATAAAAATATTTTTATTTTTTGCATCATATTGTTAATTTATATTTTAATAATTATTAAATAAATGCCTCGACTACAATTTTATAATCATTATTATACAATATTAAGTGCTCAGATTATTTAGATCCTGAATATTTAATACCGTTTGGAAGTCTCCTAGACAGTAAATGAATAATGTATTTTGGGTTGTTTACCCTTTCATCTAATTATCAGGTAGCGTTACAACTAATCTTCTAACATTACATGTTGTAACAATGACTAAATTACACATAAGTTAAATTGAGGAGCGATTAAAAAAACGTAAAAACTCCACTTTGATAAATTTTGAGTAAATAACAATTTTTTTTTTAAAATGAATGTTTTTGAGAATGAAAAACCCTACTTCGGAATTATAAGCAGGATAATTAAATCATATTAGACATATGTATCTTAACAAATATTTTATTTTATTAAAGGAATTATCTTTAAAAACAAAATGGATTTCTTACGTTTTGATTGCTTCATTTGGATTTATTACATTGAGTTTGATTTTTAACTGGATTTATTACGGTTTGTCCGAATGATAATAATAAAAATTTAAATATTTTATTTCAGAACTTATGTATTGCTATTACAAAAAACATTATAATTATTATTATGAAAAAAACTCGCAAAAAAATTAAATATGAGCGCCATGATCCAACTCTAGACATTCACATTCTTGGTCTTCATCATCTTCTAAAACAACGGTTTGAGGTTCTGAACATAGAAGGTCCTTGTACCAGGATAATGTCGGATCCTCCATCCATTCTTTATCAAAATGTTCCTGTCACAAATGCCTGACAGATGGTTTTTCTTATCCGGAATGGAATTAGTTAGTGGCATCATGCCCAGAAATAAGTTTTTGTCAGTTTTCCCTCGCTTTGTTAAAATTTTTGGAGTTTCATGTAGCGCCTCAAATCTAAAATCCTATGACCTTAATGTTTTTTTTGTATATTTTTTTTACAAATTCTTTTTAAATCGGAAATTCCTTCTATTTTTTTTTCAAAGTTATTAATAGTCCTTTTATGTCAAGCAAGTTCCAGTCATTGCCAAGTTCTTTAACAACACCAAAGTTAGAATATATATTTTTGTATTCATCTTTTGTTTTAACCACAGAAATTTGTCTTAAAGACTTTTCTACTCGGCCGAAAACTCTACTTGCAGGCAGAAAACTGTCACCCCGAACAGGGTAAGTTATTCTTACTCCTTCCACATTTGGAGGGGCTTTAATTTTTAGCCAGTAATAAAGGGCATGAATTAAATGCGAATTCTTGTTCTGCCCCCACATCCATCGCAGAATAGCCTGAATAATTTTATTTCATTTAAATTTAGAGAATCTTGAAAAGAGCCAAACCTACTTGAATGGAGCCTCTGCCAGCTAAGTTTATGGACCATGTATAAAATGTTGGATGTTTTCATTGAATATCCACACAACAGAATGCATAATAACTAATTTGGTGAGCGTAAAAAGCATCCGATATAGGAGTTCGAGGCAGTGACTGCCCTTGCTGCAAGTCGAAGCAAAAGGTGCGAGAAAATTGTGGATTTTCCTTCATTAATTCGAAAAAGGATTTTGCTCTTCTGGTATGCATTCGATATTGCAAAATTGCATCACTTTTCTTTTTTGGATCTTTTTCATTTTTATTTGGTGTATTAATCTGATACAAAATATCTGCACCTATTCAATCGGTTGAAAAAGTCTGTCATTTAAGGCTTATTTAAAATAAGTGTAAATTTATTTGTCTTGTTAAATGGATGCTGCCCTCTAACAAGATTTGTTTAAATTAGGTCCAAATAAAATAAAAAATAAAATAATCATTTGCTATGTTACGGGCGAGTGGATTTATTACACTTTGTATGAAAACAAAATAATTTTGGATTTATTTTTTTATTTTATTTTTTTTATCTTTATGACATCTCACGAAGGCTTATGCCTAAATACCAGTGTACCGTGAGTGCCGGGTTACTGGATGTTTAACCCATTATTGTCGTGTTCCGTCAACGTTATCCGCACTGAAACAAGCAGTTTTTTTGCATTTCACAGCACCTTTTAGACAACGTGGTAGTGCCACCACGGTCGTTATTTTTAAATAACTACTACCTAGAAATGGCAGAATACTACACAGTGGTTTGCCATTGCCAACTGTGAGGTGACGAGCAATGAAAAATCCGATGTCCGACTCCGAGATTCGAACCCGGATCGCCGCGGTGAGAGGCTGACACGCTAGCCACTGCACCACTGCTCGCCACGCTTGGAATAAATGGCTTATGTTTGGGACTAAATTAACATAGGATTTATTGCGTTTTAAATAATTCTGACATCGTGGTTGGCCTTGTTTTACGTTGAATTAAGGCGTACTGCATCAAGCTTAAAAAAGTTAAAAATTGATTGATTACGTTTTGTTTGATCGCTCCTCAATTATGGACGATAAACGTTTAAATTTTTCTCGGGCACGTTTGTCAAATATTAAAATTGCTTAACATGTCTAATAAGAAGTTGTATGGGTGGTCTTTTCGTTGAGTACACGCCAAAAAACTAGGAAGAATTGGACCGCTTCGGTCCTGGTGCCGGGAAATACGAGCTAACACTGTTTAGCTCTAACGACCCCTATGAACTTGCCAGTCGCCTGAAATAAATTAAAGAAAAACCCCCAAAAACCAAAATTAAAAAACGACGTTTCCGTGGCAAGTCTGCCACCGTTGTCAAGTTAAAATTAAGTTAAAAAATAAACATTAAAAATTAACTAATATTTAAATCTAAAATTAATAAAATTTTAGGCTATTTACTATAGCAAAATCTAAAAATAGTCTGACATTATTTTGTGTCATGAGTAACATAAGTATCTGATGTATTTTATGTATTGTATATATACAGGGTGGCCCACCATATTCGACACGGTATGTAGCTGGATAACCATGGGGTTTTTAAAAAAGTAAATACTGAAACATATACAGGTCGGATAAGGCCACAGTATAAAATTATTTTACTCTATACAGATGTCTCAAAAAGGTGTGACGTATCAAAGTTATATTTTTTTAAATGGAACACCTTATATTTTATGACGGTTTTAGATTCTACATAAAAAATTAATTTAAGTTTGTTAATAGTACCAAGTGTCTAATTTTATTCGTTTTTGTAATATTTGATTTTTTTTCAAAATGCAATTAACTTAATTTTATTTTAACAATATAAACTCCTTAAACTTTAAAATTTGTTACAAGATTAGGAAAAGTCTGCCTTATCATACGTAGGTCATATCGAGATCATAGATTATACAGAGTGATCAAAACATAATTTCAATTTTTTAGAAAGTCAAATAGCAATATCTCTCTTATTTTAACCCTGTATTTTTTACACCACGTGATGACAAACCAAATGCTCTTTCAAATGATAGGTTGCCTATACCTATCTTTTATACTCTTTAAGTAAATTCCGTTTTAACATATTTTTATTCCAAATGTCTATTTAAATGTAAGTAGGCTGTGATATAGCTATGCCTATTTACTAAGCCGTTATTGCAAAATGTAAATTTGTTGGAAAAAAGCACAAAATTAGAAGATTTTGTATTATCTGCCATTATTTTTAAAATTCAATGAAATTTCTTTTAAACTGACTAAAACACAAGGTAAACAATAAATGGTCGTTGTTATTTTCTTAGGAAAAATATTAATGGCTGCTATGTCACAGCCAACTTTAATTTAAATAAACATTTGGACTAAAAATTTAAAAAACAGATTTCACTAAAAAAGCACAAAAGATCGGTATAGGCAACCTATACACCATTTGAAAGAGTATTTTATTTGTCATGATGTGACGTAAAAATACAGGGTGTTCCATTTAAAATACGAGAGTTATGGCTAATTGATTTTCTGAAAAATTGACATTATTTTTCTATCACTCTGTACAATATTTCATCTTGATTTGACCTACGAATGATATGTCAGACTTTTTCTAATCTTGTTACACATTTTAAAGTTTAAAGTGTTAAAAGTGTTAAAGTAAAATCAATTTAATTTTACCTCTGCATTTTTCATAAAAATCAAATATCTCAAAAACGAATAAAATTAGACACCTAGTACTATAAACAAACTTGAGTTATTTTTTAAAGTAGAATCTAAAACCGTCATAAAATATAGGGTGTTTCATTTAAAAATATTTAACTTTGATACGTCACACTTTTATGAGACACCCTGTATAGACTAAAATAATTTTATACTGTGGTCTTATCCGACCTGTATATGTTCCAATATTTAATTTTTTAAAAACCCCATGGTTATCCACCTACAGACCGTGTCGAATATGGTGGGCCACCCTGTATTATGATTCTAGTAGATAAATTTTATTCTCCAATACTTTTTGCACAAAAAGGTTATACTTGAAAAATATCACTGCAAGCAACCTATTCTGAGATATTTTTGATTAAAAGTTTTATTTCACTTACAAAATTTCCTTTGCATTACTTGCCTTAGTTAAAAAGTTTATCGTTTGCGAGATACAGGGTGTTCATATAAAAAAATAAATGGAAAATAAAACACCCTGTATCTTGCAACCCAATAACCTTTTTGACAAAGGTAACTTGCATCAGATTGCAGTTATATTTTGGCCCAAAGAATTTGTGATAGCATTTGAAGGAGATATGGGAAGAAACCCGTCATTGCATAAAGGTGGATTTTGAGAAAAATGCAATTTAAAGTTTACCCATTAAAATCAAAAGTGGAAATAATTTTGAACAATGCTAGTGGGATTTATAGGCATATAGAATGTGTCCAATGACTAAAGAAAGCCAAATTATCTCTTGTCGACGTCTTGAATTCAACTTAGCCCACTTCAGGGATATGCACTGAAAGAAAACAGTTAACTACCTTTCAGTTGCTTCGTTAATAACCATTCTTTTATTTTTAGGTAACATAGCCATTTTTTTAATAATGATATTATATTGATCTTTCGGGAACTATTAAATTTGTCTTTCTGAAATCAAGGTATTACTCTTAATAAATTTCTGCATAACACTAACTAGTTGATTTAGTTACAATCCATTTACGTGTTAATAAAATCTTACCAGATTTACTATTATGTTGCGGTTTAATTGTGGTAATTAAGTTTATTATTTGTGTTTATTAAATGCATTAAATAAAGTTTCCATTAATAAAGGCAGAAAAAGACCTTCCTAATATTATTAGATATTCAGGAATTACATGTGCACGCTTTAATAACCACAACTAAAGTTATTTACCTAGATATGAATCGTTAAAAATCGATATACTTCGGTAGCTCTCGTCAACAGAAAGTCTTCCAAAAGAGGCGCAACCTTGTTGTTGGTATTTCAGTTTTGTGCTTCGTGTGGTGTGGATAGGGTAGGCTTTTCTTGGCGTATTATTTTTACGGACGCCATTTGACTGATTCCAAAATGGCGCGTGTAAAAATCTTAATTTATTTAAAAACCAAATATTTTATTTCGTTTTTCTATGTTTGTGGTTTGTTTTAGCGTAATACAGTTTTATAATGGCCTACAAACGTACTTTACAGAAATGGCGCTTTAAACAAAGTGTTATAGAAGCTTTTAAAGGTAAGCATTAAAAATATTTGCAACTTCTTAATTATTATTGGTAATTATTTATTCTTTTATTATTTCGATTAAAAAAATACTGACTTGTTCTAGAGGCAGTTACTGACATAAACCCTTCGAGGAAGCAAGAAAATATCGTTTTTTTATTTATTTATGAATCAACAAACTTTCGGGACCGCGAAGTGAATTGTGTGCTGTAAGCAGAGAAAAAGGGCCGCTCTGTAGATCATAAGGACCAAAAACACTGGTGGGGCTTTTCACCAAAATTAAAATCAGATTTGAATTGTACACCTTTAAATGTAGCGAATTGTTTGTGTCCAAAAATGCTATGACGGTGTTTTTCCCCTGTCCCCTTCATTTTTATGGACCTTTTGGACACTACCAGGTGGCCTAGATAAGGTGTAAATGAATGCAATGGCATACTTGGGTATGAAATTAAATGTTAAATCTTAAATATCTCAAAAATGGTTGCTTGTAGCGATATTTATCATGGTTACCTTTTTGTGCAAAAAACATGGAAAAATAAAAATGTTTAACTAAAATTATATTGTACTGAGACAAAAAAAGGTATGACACCTTGAACCTCAGCAAAGGACTGCGTGTGACTCCCTCTACATTTAACGACAAAAACATTAGCATATTTAGATTCCCCATTTAGAAAAACCTTTTAATACTAAATTTTGTGGATAAAAATTTCCTATAAAATATATAAAAATCACTTAAATAAAATAAAAACTTTGCACCCTGTATCTTTCAAACGATGAACGTTTTGACTAAGATAAATTGCGTGAGATCGTTGGTTGTATTTTGGTCCCAGGAATTGGTGGTAGCATTTTGTACAAACCCTTTGGAGACACCCTGTATAAACGTTTCTACTACAGGCCCTTAAAAGACACCCTGTACTTAAATAATATTTTTATAAGGTTGTTTTTCTACAATATGGAAAGTAATGATTTATAAATAAATAAATCTCTCAACGCGACTTGGAAAGCAAACGCAAGGCGATGCAGATATCTCTTTTTCAGGATCTCAATTTGATATTGGATTGGGGCGCCAAAAATCTCGTTCAATTTAATGCATCCAAAACACAGTCATGTTCCTTGTCGCGAAAAAATCATCAAACACTCATCCTTTTCTTATGAGTGGCCAGGTTTTGCAGAGCGGGGACACATTTAACCTTGTGGGCGTCACATTTGAGAATAACCTTAACTGGCATAAACATATTGTATCTATAGCCACCGCGGCTTCCAAAAAGCTTGGATTTCTTTTCCGAGCCAGAAAGTATTTTTCTCCTTTCAATTTATACACTTTGTATGTGTCCCTAATTCGACCTTCTCTGGAATATTGTTCTCATGTCTGGGGAATGGCATCCCCTACAACCCTCAGCATTCTTAATGCTATTCAAAAAAGGGCTGTTCGTCTTATTAATGATCCTTTACTTACTCAAAGACTTCCTTCTCTTGCCCATCGTCGAGCTGTGGGAGATTTATCGCTTTTCTATAGATACTTTTACGGCTTCTTCTCCGACGATGCGTCCCTATACGGTTCAATTGGACAGGCCCCGAACTTCCCATTTCGTTCGTTCTTTTATCCCTAGAGTTTCTAGACTGTGGAACCTAATGCCAGCAGGGTCTTTCCTTCCCCCAAATCTTCAAGTTTTTAAGTCCCGTGTTAACAAACTTCCTCTTACCCTGCTTAAGACACCCACGGTACGTTAGTATTTAGGCTTTCAGCCTTCGTGGATTGTCCAAAGATAAAAAAAAATACAAGGCGTTGTTAAAACGTTTCTAAAATAAATAATTTACAAAATGTTTTTGTCGTACAATACAGAAGTGTGGGGATTTTTTCGTTAGAAAGCCTGTTTTTGGGGATTTTATGTGCATGAAGAACACATCTTATTTTCAAAAGAATCGGGTAATTATTAAAAAAATTGGGTGGGGCAAAATGATTTTTGCTTCTGAGTCGCACATTTAGGGTATTTTTAAATATCAATTGGGTAAATTGCGCTGACTGATCTGGCAACCCTGCGTTACACAATGTTTTCCAAATATTTTAATATTAATCTGCTATAAACCATAACCGCTTATCAAAGTTATCTAAATTAACCAAAGCCCCTATTCATTTGCATAACGAAGCAATAAATTTATCAAACACCTAATAGAAATCTATGACCGAGGGCACATTATTCTTGTCCACGAATCGTGTTTTCAGTGATTTACTACTACTGGATTACTTTTATAATACAATCAAATTAAATGGCTGGAATAGTCTCCGTCCTTGTTCGATTTATCCCTTTAATATCCTTTAATATCTCTTTGAATGAGACACTTACTCGTGTAGAATACTTAAAGCTAGTTCATACAGACGCAAAAAGCGAATTGCGAAACGCAAATTTCATTCTTATTGGTCAATTTAAAATAAATTTAAGGGCGGGTACTTTAAAATAGTTTAAACGTCCTTCAAATTCGCGAGACTAAACATCTAGGGGTCTAAGATCATTTTAATTTTTAGCAAATATTCGCGTGCGCACATGCGTACAAACGAGAGGTTTTTGTCATATTATGTTATTTTAAAAACAATTTTGGTATTGTTATCCTGATTTCATTCTTGTAGCTGTTTGAAACGTTATTTTTATGTTTATTTTATTAAGCTTAGTGGCTATAAAATATTTCTCGAATTTCAGCGAATTGTGTGAAACTGTAATGGAATTGTGTAAAATTGTGATGGAATTTTGTGAAATTGTAGTAGAATTATATGAAAAAGTGGAATTGTGATGTACACATTTTCGCCAGTGGTTTACCCCATGGTACTTTACTCTTAGGCAAAAATTAAATTTTTGGCAAAACATTGGACATGACTAATAGATTTTTATATCTAATAGTTGCCATTGAGTTTGGCCAATGCAAAACTTATCAGAGACAATAATGAGACGAGCAACTAAATGTAAATAATTTATCCGAGAGAGAGATAGCTGCTGGGCCTTCCTTGTCTGTCTTCAAGGAAGGTAAACGCAGATGGCGCGTGAATCGACTTTATCGTTTACCCGCCAAATTAAAATTATATGGCTGTGCCATTAGCCCCTAATATTAGGTACTTGCTTTTGTTTTGTAAAATTCAATTTAAATTATATCAAACACAAATATCGAATAACATTTCGGCGTGACTACCTGCATCTGCGTTGTCAAGTTAAAAATATTCGATTCTTGGTATATAGTATAATCAGGTTTGGAGCTAAAGAAAGACATTAAAGTTTACATGCAGAAATTGTAAATTACTTGGCAACCATGAAAAGGCGATGATTGCACCCTCTACGATTACCTCCCATGATAAAAGACAGATACATAGTTATAGGAACTTACGTTGAACCAGAGAGATAAAACATAATGGACAAATTTCCAGGACCAGTAACTCGTCTAATTCTTGTCTCTAAACCTATTATAAATTTTCTATAAACACCAACTTATTGGGACACTGTGTATATTATAATTTTAAAAAAAATATTTTCATTAAATATTTTAAATTAAGATAATACTAATTAATTTTGGGATATAAAAGTTTTTCAATAATACTATCTTCTTGGATTTTTATTGTCTTTTATTTGTAACTAATACACAACGTCTCGGATAATATGGATGGTCGGGTATATAAGTCGTGGTTTCGTGGAAGTAGTTTTAATTATCACTTGAAAACGGTTGGAGATAGATACTATTCGAAACGTCGTGTTTCTCGGCGGCAACATAAATAAACGGGTTAGAAGCAAAAGTAAAAAATACTTTTTTTTTACTTACAGTTCTAAGTGAGTTTTCTTTTACAAAATCTGTAATAATTATTTTTAAAATGTTTTCTATAAAAGAAAATAAAGTATTTAAGTTATTAACATTTCTTTGCTGCCAAATATTATTTAATTAGTCCCGATGGTAAATAAATCCAAAATTCAAAGTATTTTTGGGATTTTACATAAAAAAAATTAAAACTAATATTTAAGCTATTAAGGCGTATCACTTAACATGTTATTTAAAAAAAATGGAATAATTTCCAAAAAAATGACAATAGAAGTCCAAGACAGTAGTACATATTATTGAAAACATAACATCGTCTCCCATCGTTAATAAAAGTTCTCGTTTTTATTACTAAAAATGCTCTGCAAAAAAAACACAAAACGTAATTTTCTTTACTTTTTATCAGAACAATAATTGGTTGTTTTTTGCAGGACTTGTCCAATGATATACTTATTGTTTTATTAGGTCCTTTTCCCCAAATAAAACAAGACATTTTACGATGTTTTTATAGAATAGTAAATGAGGGTAAAGGTCACTCTAATGAGATTTTCGTTCACGCACTTTGATGTCTGTCCTAAAAGAATACGTCACATTCTATAAAAGTAGAAAGGCTAAAAGTAAAACATAAAATATGTATTGGTAAATAAAAAAACTAGACAATAATTATTATCTGCTACTAAATGTCGCAATATTTTACTAATTTATAGTTTTTTTGTTAACAAAAAATATTTAATATATATTTTTTTCGCCCTTTCGTGGTCATCCCACCCAGGTCCGACGACCGCCCTCCTAGGTGGTGCACTGCAGCCTGAAGGCTTATTGTACCTTGACCCCTACTCCTTCCCATTCACACACCATTTATTCCATAACTTGGATGGTTGTTGCTTGGTCCGTTCGTCACCCCCGAGCAGAACCCCGCGTGCCGTTGCCCAAAACCGACAACGGCCCGGTCACCCATCCAAGTTATGGGTGCGCACTTCACTGCTTAACTCCGGAGATCGACGCTGCCGATGCAACCGGAGCAGCCACAAGCGCGCCTATTTAATATATAGAACTGTATATATATATATATATATATATATACAGTTATATATATACAGGTAATACTGGTCACTTACCCCATTTTATTTGGAAATTTTTATTTTTTTGTCTTTTTCTCATAAATGAGTTGTTATAGTTATTTAAAATTTAATTTACCAAAGAAAGTTACTTATAATCGAATTGATAAAACTAATAGTTGGCCGTTAATTAATTTTACTATGAAATTTTCACGGATTATTGTCTTAAACTTTTTAAATCCTTTTATTTTTTATCATATTTTCTAATAATTATCTTAAATGAAATGTTTAGCAATATAAAAGACTTTTTATTTTTGATTTTTCAAAAAAAAAAAAAATATTGGTAAAATCTCACCAAAACTAACAAAACACCGACCAAAATTTAAATAAATCATAGCGTATACGAGGTAACTGCAAATTAGCAAATATGACCTAAGAGAAAACTACCCTTATTTTTAAACCTGGGAAAAATATTTAAAAAAGTTGTTTAAAATGAGTTTATGTCATATTTTAAAAGCAAAACCTTTTTTATCAAAAAATTGACAAAAAACTTATAGTCTAAGATCCGGCATTAAAAAAATATACCCTCATCTGTTAATTTAATGAAATAATATTTTCAAGGCAGATTTTAATGTAGTGAATGCAAGTAAACAACCTCTGCCAGCATAGGTCTGTTACAATTATTAAAAATTAATTATTTATTCTTAATTTATTTATTATTGTTACCTTCGCATGTTAGTTGCATGTACCAAACAGTATAATATTAACCTTGTTGTAGTAAGCAGCCATCTCTATGACTGCTACACTTACCTGCAGCCAGGTGAGAACATTTTCTGTTTGGTTCATGCAATTAACATGTAAAGGTAAGAATTATAAATAAATTAAGAATAAATAATTAATTTTTAATAATTGTAGCAGACCTATGCTGGCAGAGGTTGTTTACTTGCATTCACTACATTAAAATCTGCTTAAAAATATTATTTTATTCAATTAACAGATAAGGTATATTTTTTAATGCCGGATAACTACTGTCGTTAATAATCTTTATTGCCCTTAACTTATAAAAAATGTCAAAGTTTTACCATACTTAAAAGCATTAAGGTACATTCAGATCGCACAAAAACGTACATTTTTGTTTTTCTTTTGCTTTAATTGGGTTAAAATTTGTAAGTGTATTAGAATAATGTTTCAAATTATTTTTGTCTTATAAAGGATGTAAACTGCTGCTCAATTCAACTGCAACTGGAAATATTCTTGGTAAATTTCAAATCTTTATTACTCTTAAATAAAATGCAATAGCAAAATGCGGCTTCTACCGTTTTGTGGGATAATTTTTTGGAAAAAATGGCCATTTCACTTTGTGTAAATTTTCACTTGTTTTTATTCTACAGGGTGTAATAGAAAAGTCCGGTTTTTTACAAAAACTTTGTCAAGAGCGACATTCTACAAAAAAATAGTTTTTAATTTTTAATTATATAGTGTTATTCAGTAGACCATTTTGAAAAACAAGTTTGTCAGATTTTTGATATCTGCTCCATTTTTCATGTTATAATTTTTTTCAAAAAATTGTTTTTTTTCATATTGTACTCCCTGTATTTAACAGTTCATCACAGCGATTAATTTTTTTAGATAAATTTAAATATACATAAGTACCCTTTTAAAACTGTATTAGAATTTTATTTCTTAAAAAAATATTAACGCGTCAGTAGCGTCGCAAATGTAACTAAATTGTATTTTGGTAAGATTTCAATTCCCAAAGTTTCTGTGAGCACCACATTTTCTGTATTTAAGATTTTGATTGTTCCTTCACAATTTTTAGAAACTACGGACATTTATCTCGGGACGGTTTTTTACTTTTGTTTAAAAAGATATAATTTTTCTTCTGAATGCTCTTTTTACTTGCCAGAGGATTATTGCATGGAAGTAATAATTTGTAATTCGGGTTATTTTGGGGCATTTATCGATTAGCTTAGAACAAACGTTAACATTTTTTTAAATCTTAGTAAATTTAGAAAAAAATATACAGGGTGTTTCGAAAAAAGCTTCCACATTTGTATATTTTTTTTAAATTAAAAGCAGGGTGTGAATCCTTAGATGATTTTACGAAGAAAGTTCAAATAAACTTATGTTCTGACTGTCCTAACTTTTGAGATACAGGGTGTGAAACTTAAAAAAATATATATCTTTTTTTATAATAACTGTGATACCACTCTACAAATTTTAATAAAATGTGGGCATTTTTAAAAGTAAAATATTTGTATCTTTCTTTCAGTGGCGTTCGAGCGGGATTTAAATTAAATATTTTTAAAGAAAATCATAGTACTCCACTGCTTTCTTTTGAAACAAAAATTATTCTTACAATTTCCATTTACTTTTAAGCAAATTTAATATTACGTTATTTTTTTGACCGACGAATTTGGTATGCTACCTTTATATTTTCATTTGCTTGATTAATAAATAAATTTGTTTTGTCTGTTTAACTGATGTAATGAACCGCTTGTAAAGCTTTAATTAGATTGACTTTATTGGGTCCAGTGGCGTCTCGGTGGGCACCACTACCATTATTGAAAAAAACTGTACGCCACTGGCTTTTTATTTAGTTTTTATACTTTTTTCTATGATGCAACTACAAATAAACCTTTTAGTATTGTCCATTTTTGCAGAAACGAAGCAACACCGGACATAACTTTATAGGAACTTTTCTTCATAAAATGACATAACAAATCCCCCTTTAAAGTTTCCTACCGTAGTTGGGAAATATATTGGTATTTTAATTTGGAAATAAGTCTTTTTAAGGTACCACGTACGTTTAACATACACATATTTTTGTGCAAATGTATTTTCTCATTAAGTAGGACTTTTTGTATGAGGAGCCACTTTTTTCGTAAATTTAATAATTAAAAAGTTTGGTAAGATTTTCCGAAGACACGCTGTATATTACAAAAAGAATAATATTATTAACGTACATACTAATAATAGTGCTAAGCAACCCGAAACCCTTATGCACTTATTGTCAGCTTGTTCGGTGCATGCTACCAATGCTAAGTTCTTATTCATCCGCATAATGACGCTCTTCGGGTACTTTACTATCACCTCAGGCATTACTACGGCATCGATGAAACAGCAATACTGCCGTTTGCTCCCGGCGACATGGAGGCAGTAGTGGAAAATGACAACTGTCGCATATACTGGAACTATGCGTTCCCAACCACGCATCAAATGCAAGCGAATAAACCCGACATCGTTCTCCTTGATAAGAGAAATCACACCATGTATGTGATAGAGTTCTCCGCAGCTGCGGAAACTAACATCGATATAAAAGAACGGGAAAAATGAGCCAAATATCAAGATCTTCTTGGCGAACTTCGGAGGTTTAACCAGAGTATACCGTGCGATTGGTTGTCCTGATAGTTGGCGTTTTAGGAGGCATGAAAGATAACGTATTAAGGGAAATGAGGTACATTCCAGCATATCAAAATACACCCGAACAACTGGCGATAAAGATGCAGAAATCGGTTGTCCTTGGTTCCCTTCGTCTACTGAGGCAAACGAATTTGGCCGAAGATCACTGACCAAGCGGACGCGAGGAGTGATCTTCGATATGGATGGCCTTTCGCACGACGCCATATGGGGTCGGAGCCATGGGATACGTCCTGTTGGATCTTTTAGAGAATAATAATAATAATAATGACCTAAATCTCTATGCAACTAGTGAGCGGGATCTACAACAGTCTCTTAAGTGATTCACGAATATACCAAAGATGTTGGCAGGAAGTTCTTATAACAGAATTTTAAAACATGCCGAGAAATGCTTCATATTTTATTAAGTAAAAACTATTCGTCGGGCAAAAAAATAACGTAATATTAAATTTGCTTAAAAATAAATGGAAATTATAGGAATAATTTTTGTTTCAAAAAAGCAGTGGCGTACAATGATTTTCTTTAAAAAATATTTAATTTAAATCCTACTCGAACGCCACTGAAAAAAGATACAAATATTTTACTTTAAAAAATGCCCCCAATGTATAGTGGCTATGTACCAAATTTTATTAAAATTTGTAGAGTGGTATCACAGTTATTATAAGAAAAGGTATATATTTTTTTAAGTTTCGCACCCTGTATCTCAAAAGTTAGAACAGTCAGAACATAATTTTATTTGAACTTTCTTCGTAAAATCATCTAAGGATTCACACCCTGCTTTTCATTTTTAAAAAAATATACAAATGTGGAAGCTTTAATTTTTCGAAACACCCTGTATATTTTTTTTTAAATTACTAAGATTTTTAAAAATGTTAACGTTTGTTCTAAGCTAATCGATAAATGCCCTGAAATAACCCGAATTACAAATTATTACTTCCATGCAATAATCCTCTGGCAAGTAAAAGAGCATTCAGAAGAAAAATTATATCTTTTTAAACAAAAGTAAAAAACCGTCCCAAGATAAATGTCCGTAGTTTCTAAAAATTGTAGAGAAACAATTAAAATCTTAAATACAGAATATGTGGTGCTCACAGAAACTTTGGGAATTGAAATTTTACCAAAATACAATTTAGTTACATTTGCGACGCTACTGACGCGTTAATATTTTTTTAGAAATAAAATTCTAATACAGTTTTAAAAGGGTACTTATGTACATTTAAAATTATCTAAAAAAATTAATCGCTGTGATGAACTGTTAAATACAGGGAGTACAATAAGAAAAAAAATTATAACATGAAAATGGGGCAGATATCAAAAATCTGACAAACTTGTTTTTTCAAAATGGTCTACTGAATAACACTATATAATTAAAAATAAAAACTTTTTTTTTTGTAGAATGTCGCTCTTGACAAAGTTTTTGTAAAAAACCGGACCTTTCTATTACACCCTGTAGAATAAAAACAAGAGAAAATTTACACAAAGTGAAATGGCCATTTTTTCCAAAAGAGTTATCCTACAAAACGGTGAATGCCGCATTTTGCTATTGCATTTTATTTAAGAGTAATAAGGATTTGAAATTTACCAAAAAATTTCCAGTTGCAGTTGAATTGAGCAGCAGTTTATTTACTTTACGAAATTTTCAATTTATTTTTATGTTTTTGTTTTGTGTTCAGAATTATCCTTAAATAATTTTTTAAACTTGTAGATTTTTTTCTTATTACTATTATTCCCAAAAAGTTTTATTTTTAAACATTTAAATAAAATATTATAGAAAAAACATATATCTTTTAAAAGTTAAAATGTTTATTATAAGGCAAAGCCAATGTGTAACATTAAACTAAAGGGGGTTTTAAATTTAAGTCTAATTAAACCAAAATAGAAAAAAATTACGTTTGCTTTTTAAAGTAAAATAAATGTACTTAAATGCATTAAAAATATTAAAGCTTTGACATTTCTTTCACATTTTTTTCGTCAATTTTTTAATAAATTTTTTAAATTTATCTAATCTAATAGTCTTTTAAAATATGATGTAACTTTCCATTCCAAAAAATATTTCAAATATATTTTTCTTTATTGCACCTGCCTTGTACATGCTATAATTTATTTAATTTTTAATATAAGTTTCGGTGTTTGCAGAGATTTTTATCAAAAATACCTTTTTTTAATAAATCAAAATAAAAAGTTGTTTTTTTACCCTTTCGGGGTCATCCCACCCAGGTCCAACGACCGCCCCCAAAGGTGGTGCACTGCAGCCTGAAGGCTTATTGTACCTTGGCCCCTACTCCTTCTCATTCACACACATTACTAAATGTCGCAATATTTTACTAATTTATAGTTTTTTTTGTTAACAAAAAATATTTAATATATATTTTTTTCGCCCTTTCGTGGTCATCCCACCCAGGTCCGACGACTGCCCTCCCAGGTGGTGCACTGCAGCCTGAAGGCTTATTGTACCTTGACTTCTACTCCTTCCCATTCACACACCATTCATTCCATAACTTGGATGGTTGTTGCTCGGTCCGCATCCCCGAGCAGAAACACCGTGTGCCGTTGCCCAAAACACCGCTGTCGCCGGACACCCATCCAATTATGGGCGCGCATTCCACTGCTTAACTCCGGAGATCGACGCTCGCCGATACAACCGGAGCCGCCACAAGCGCGCCTAGAAAAAAGTTGTTTATATGCATTAAAATTTGTGACTGTCACTGTAAAAAAAAGTGAAAGTTGACAAATTTGGGTATTATTTACGTTTTAAAAAATACCGTTGTGTATGTTTAAATAAATTAGAATTGGTTAGCTTATAAAATCATAGTTTATTTAAAAAAAAACCTTTATTTTTCCACTTTCCTGCAAAACTTACTTTATCTAATGCAAAATCCACGTTCATTGGACCTTACTAATTTAAATCGAGTCTACACTCATTGACACCCCAGACAACGTTGACCAAAAGCCATTTTCAACTCCTTTGCTATGACAACAAATAGGCGTTAACTTACTTTATTCGTCAAATTAACTAATGCGATTTATTACGAAGGGTCAATTCTCTGTCCTTTCTAATTGAATGCGAACGTCTAATCCCAACTTCGTCCTGCAAATCCAAATTAGCACACATCTGTTGGCCACTGCTTTTAACAGGCAAAGTTAGCAGGAAGGCAGGAAGTGGACAAAGGATGGCTTAACGCAGGAAGTCAGTTCGGACCGTCCCTCAGTTCCTGAGAGTGAAAGTTTAAGTATAAGTTAAGCTATACATTATCTTAATAATCCATTGGTTAATGTTAATCCTAAGAGAAAGAAAATATTATTTTAAACTATACAGCTACCGAAGCTGGGTGAAAAAAACGTCTTTTTATTTACCTATGCTTATAAAATACTCGATCAAAATTAATTTTAGCGTTTATGGGGTAAGTGTATTTAAAGAAATATAACATAAAAAAATATAATCTTTTTTTGTTAAAATAAAACGAAAATGACATGTAGAAATTATTTAGGAATTTAAAATACAGTGTGTCCAAGATAAGGATCCTAAGCATGGGAGTCTCAGTACCTATTGGAGATACAGCTTAAATTAAATTAGGAAAAAGTTGTGTTTTTCAAAAGTTTATTTACATGCCGTTTAAAAACTTGATAAATTTTCATTGCCTTACTGAGATATTTGGCAAAAACAAAAATTTGACTATATCGATTTTTTTTTACTTTATTTGAAGAGATATAAAATAACTAATAACACTTTTTCATTGGCACTTTTTAGCTACTACATGATGGTATTTTTAGATTTTATACCAAAAAATCTTATTTAAATTTTTAAGTTTAACACCCTAATTTTTAGAATATAAAAAATGGGGATCCATGTTTATATAAACTTTACGATTTATAAAATTAGCTTAAAAATACGCCAATTAAATAATTTTTATTAGTCTGTATATAGAAAAATAGCTTTAATTTTTTAAACGAAAACCGTCCGTTGTAAGTAGGAATATAAGGAAAAGAAATTAACCCCAAAGTAAAGAAGTTTTTCAAAATTGACCTTTATTCTAAAAAAGCTATGGCGTACCATTTTTTTCCAGAAAAAATTAATACAAACAATTTCCGAACGCCCCTGGTAATTTTTTTAAAACTTGTACATTAAAAATGGAATGTAATGGTAAAAGGGGTTTACCAAATTTTGTGGAGATATTTGTGTAAAAAAATCAAATATAATTTTATTTAAAAAAATCTTATTTGCTTGCACTCTATATATACTCTATACAGTGTTAAAAGGAAAATATCAACTTAAAAATTACCCTGTATAGGGTATATATACTAACTAAAAAATATAAAGTAAAGGAAAGTAATGTACTTCTACTGGGTGACCAAACAGCTCAAAGATTCGTTGGTAGCTTTTTGAAATTTGGCCGTGTTCCTCAATATAATAAGAGGCTGCTAGGGGCAACCTCCCTAATATATTTGACAAAAAAATGCACGCCACTGACTTTTTAAAAGTTTTTAATTTTTTTTTAGATTAAGCAGCCAATTATACAATTTTTTGTTTCTTGATATTTGTTCGTATCTTGCTTTATTTTCGAGAAAAAAACACTTTATTTCTTGTTTAACATGGATCTTTGCATCTTTGTAATTAAATATAATTTACCTACTTTTCACCATCAGCCATTATTTGTCCTTAATAACAAAATCTTAAATTTTGAACGTCTCTGTTAGGCACTCTATATTAAAAAACAAAATAAAATTGTAAATACAAATATTGTGGAGAATTGTATTTTACGCCTAAATTTAAAGTAGAATAACTTTAGAAAAAATCTTTTATTTTTAATTTAAAAAAAGTTTGTCGATTTAAAAACGTATTTAGCGCTACTACTTAGCAAATACTTGACATATTACCGAATTGTTGTGTTATCCTTAATTATTACTTTTTTATAACTTTTTAAATACTGAGTATTTAATGCTAATGCACTGAAAAAATATTGACTAAATTATTTCTTTTTAATTTAAATACTTTAGTTTTAAACTTTACCATAAAATCATATTTTAAACATTTACTTTTATTATATTTTTGTCCTATTTTAATAAATTATAGTTATTTATTAGATAAGTGAGTTATATTACATATAAGTCACGCAAGAAAAGTTTAACTCTCGAGCCCGAAGGGCGAGAGAGGTAATTTTCTTAAGTGACTTATATGTAATAACTCACGTGTCTAATACAAAAAATTTCCAACACTTTCGTATAAATCGTTTTTAATATCGAAAATAATTTGAAAACGTCATCCATTATTTGTTACTTGTCATTGTCAACACCAGCAACAAAATTTTGTATTTTTGAAATGTTGGAAGTAATAAAGAATTAGTATAAGTCACTAGTGAGCTAAAGTCTATACTCACTAGTGAGCTAAAGGGTACTTTAGCTCACTAGTGACTTATGGTACACTTTATATCCTCAAAATCTGATCAATTATGTAGATATTATATGTAAGTGTTGGATAAAAGTAATTAACTCTTAGCCAGTTTTTATATCCATAGTTGTAAAGTGAAAATACTAAGAGACCTAAGTGCCACGATTAGAAATCCCCAGAAATCAAAGAAATAGAAATAAAATGTAATGCTGGGAATACGGGAGGCCTCAACTTTGGACTTTTTAGCCATCCCTAGGGTAATACTGGCACTGTAATTTTAAAGTGTAATATGTGAGCTGCCACGTCAAACATTATGTTGGACAAAAACAAATCAATTAGACATAATCACTCTTTAGTTATAACTCGGACCATGCAACCAGTTTTCCTAAAATTCGTTTTGAAAATTTAAACATTTTTGTCCATTTGTCTTTTGTAACACCTATTTTGGCACACACTGTAAAAAAATTAAAAAAATCCCATTTTAGATTTTTATTATGCGTAATCCCGTGTTAAAGGTATATTCTATTTATTTATTCAGTACACCAATTTTCTGATTTCTAGGAAAGGTAATCATTTCCAAAAATAATATCTATTATCAGAAGCTAAAGGAAGGGACTTCCGATTAAGTCCCTCGGGTCAGGATAAAGCGAGGATACGATAAGGATAACTGAGGCGCGAGTTATTCGAGCTTGATTACTCATGTCCAATGAATACTAAGTCGAATTGGGACTTTCGAAGGTTTTATTACAAACTCATCTATGTTGTATCCATATTTTTGGGATGATCAGATTTTTAATTTAAATCTGTTTTCTTAATTCTTTTTATTGTATTGTAAGGGGTGAATCATTTGAAGATAGTTTATTTAGTAATATTTATTATCATACGGAAGAACTATATCTTACATTATGATTGTAAATTATTCCACAGGGTGTTTGAACATTCGAACAGAATTCAACATTTGGCTTCTCCCTGTATAACACCTTATCTTATAAATCTTTTTGCAATCCCTATGTGAAATAATAATTTTGTGTGTATTTTGTGATGAAAATTACGGGATACTTGCAAGGAATTCTACCAAAAAAGCGCAAGTTAAAGAAAGCTTTCTTAAAAAAAATTGAATATGAAAATACCCACAATTTTAATAGCTATTCATGTATCAAGGGCGTTACTAGGACTATAATGATGGGCATTATAGTTCAGTAAAGCCCGTAGTGCATACAATGCTTTATGTTTTACCCAAAAAGAGTTTTTCAATGACTAATTACATTATTTATTCGCAATATAAAAAATAAGTTGCACCTGTACCTGTATACGTAAGTAGATAATGACTGGTGTTAAGTTTGACTTTGATGTTTCTATCAGTTAGTCAGTTGGCATTTTGTATTTAACGATTTGCTCAAAATGGAAGAAATTCCACAAAATATAAGAGAAAAGGCCATAAAAGCGACCGAAAATCTTTTGCCAGCTAAATCAAGGCAACAGTATGATCGGGAGTATGGCATATTTGGTATTTGGAAAGATGCGAACGCAATTCTTCAAATAACCGAAACTGTTTTAATGGCATATTTTCAGGAACTGGTAAGTTATTGATTTTATTTTAATACATATATTTAACAAACTTTATTATTTTTAGTCGGAAAAATACAGTCCGAACTCTCTCTGGACCAAGTATTCCACCCTAAGGTCTACGTTGATGGTCTATGAAAATATAGACATTTCGCAATACCATCGTCTCATATTTTTTTAAAAAGTTAAGTCGAAAGAATACGTCCCGAAGAAGTCTAAAGTTTTGGAAGGAGAACAAATATTAAAATTTATTAAGAAGGCTCCTGATGATATCTACTTGGTACACAAAGTCATATTGGTAATGGGTGTTTTTGGAGGTTTAAGACGAGATGAGTTGATCAAAATGACTATTGATGACATTGAAGATAGAGGAACAGTCTTGGTTATAAAGGTACCAGAAACTAAAACTTCAACTTCAAAAAGCTTTGCTATCATTGAAGAAGATTTAGGCGCTTTAAATTTAATAAAAAAGTACACAACATTAAGACCAGCTGGAATAAAGGAGCGAAGATTCTTTCTTACCTATAGAAAGGGTCGATGTACAGTACAACCCATTGGAAAAAATACCATAGGAAGCGTCCCAACATTGATCGAAAAATTTTTAAAATTGGATAATGTCAACTTTACTTGTTGAGGCAGGTGCTTCGTTTGAAACGCTAAAACAACATGGGAAGAGGAAAAGCTCTTCAGTAGCTGGAGGATATATAGAAGAAAGTATTTCATCCAAAAACAAAGTAGCCAAAATGATTGCCAATTCAGTTAATGCCGTATCGACTATTGCAAATTTTTTAATGGACTGTTCTTCTATACAAAATAGCGTTAGTGCTTCCACCGCTGCTACCATCACAAAAAACACCGATCATTCTATAGTGGGATCAGCTACATTTTCCGGGACATTTCAAAATTGAAATCTTTATTTTGGAAATAAAGTTTAATTTTTAGTATTGTTTAAAGAAAAATTATTTTTGTATAAACTTGATCTTTATTGTAAGGGAAATAAAATTGGATAAGCAATAAAATTTCCATATTATAGCGCATTACGGCATTATAAGCGGGCATTATCATAATGCCCGCTTATAATGCTCTAGGTGTGATAGCAGGTATTATTGCTACCATAACATATTCCGTTTCTAAGGTATTACAGATCAATAATAGATGGGTAAAACATAAAATCTTTTATAAAACCCACTAGTGCTGGCGGCCTACGTAAACAAAAACACGCAACTAAGGCTGCCACGGATTAATGTTATGGAGAAAACGAAGATTTTATGTATTTTTTACTTAACCTATTTTATGCAAAGACATTATATAAAAAAATCTTCTTACACTTAAGTCATTTAGTTTCTCTTAGCGTAAATATCTTTTATTCTACCTTTTATAACATGTAACCTAATATTTACTTAATTATTCAAAATATTTTCCTTTGAATAACACAAAACCTGTATTTTTAAATACTAAAATAATGCTAATCCCGAAAAGGTATTTCTTTGATATTTAAATCCTTAAGAGAACAGGGTCGTAAAGGGTTGCGTCGCGTCATATGATAAAATGCCATACAATACCTACGCCATTATCTTAACTACGCATAAAGCAGGGTCCTCAGGGTAATCTTTAGGGCCATTTGCAATATGAAATGTCTTTGTCCAAATAAAAGAAGCTTAGTGACAAAAAATAGGTAATATTACTCTTGGGAGTTTACTTAGTTATATTAGTTACATACAGGGTGTTCATTTAAAAACTATTCCACTCAAGTTATCTTCGAAACGAGACAGATTTGAGAAAATCGCCGAAACACGTCAAGATATTTATTGAGGAGGAACGTTTTTACAAAAAATTGGACGGCGCCCCTTTAACCCCTTAACCACCAGGGCCACCACCCCAAAATTCTTAAATGAGAAGGCGGGCTGATACATCATTTTAAAGCTCCTGACGAGTACTTTATAACCCTAGAATATGAAGTCAATATCTTCACCTATTACAAAATGACGGTACTTTAAAAATTACCTAAATACCTGATTTGAATGGCCATATTTCCGAAACTAATAAAGTTAGATGTACCTAATGTGGTGTTTTCTTAAAGCTCTTTTAAAGGTCTTCTTAATGGTGATACTGGTAGTAATATACAGAGTTCTTAGAAGAAAAAAGTACATATTTTTTTATCTAAGAACCCTGTATATTATTACTATCACCATTAAAAAGATCTTTAAAATGAGCTTTAAGAAAATACCACATTAAGTACATCTAACTTTATTAGTTTCGGAAATATGACCATCCAAATCAGGTATTTAGGTAATTTTTAAAGTACCGCCATTTTGTAATAGGTGAAGATATTGACTTCATATTCTAGGGTTATAAAGTACTCGTCAGGAGCTTTAAAACGATGTATCACTCGACCCACCTTCTCATTTAAGAATTTTGGGGTGGTGGTCCTGGTGGTTAAGGGGTTAAAGGCGCCGTCCAATTCTTTGTAAAAACGTTCCCTCTCAATAAATATCTTGACGTGTTTCGGCGATTTTCTCAAATCTGTCTCATTTCGAAGATAACTTAAGTGGAAAGTTTTAAATGAACACCCTGTATAAAACATTATTCTTAGATGTTATGCAGGATTTATAATCCACTTTTGAGTCAAGACAAGATACATGGTATAACAAACAAAATATACAGGGTGTAATTTAATTGATGGCTATAAACGCAGGGTATGATTTCTTAGCTTATTTATATGTCCTAAACCTCTTTACTTTTAAGATACAGGGTGCTAAAATCTCAAAAAAAAAAAATTTTTTCAAATATCTTAACCAATCCTAACCCAAGTTTGTTTTTATTTAATATTATTAATAATAAAATAAAAAGGATAATTTATCACTAACTTTATTACATTTAATAAGTCCAGTGGCGTCTTGAAAGGCAACTGAAAGAATATTTAAAAAAAAACGGTATGCCACTGACTGTGTAAATGTGTGTAATTTTTTTTGCTTTCTTTAGATTAAGCAAATAAAAATACTGCTTTTATGTTTTATATTTTTCCTATCTTGTTTAGTTTAAGAGAAAAAATTAAAGTTCACTTAATGGCATATTTTTAGACCATAAAAGAAACATTACGGAATCTTCTTCTTTTAAAAATTAGGTTTAGAATTTTGTATTACCAATTATAGCGACTAGGCAAGCTTTTGGTGCGATTAGACCTGTTAAACTAATTAACGCTTATAATGCAGTGGAAAAGAAGGTGTTTATTATGTATTGGAGCCAAGATGGAACATCTACTTTGAATTAAGTTGTTTCATAGGTTCTGGTTTTCATTTAAAACTCGTTTAATTTTTTATGCCAATTTTTTTATTAATATGTTCATAAATATAAAGTTTGTAATTTAATTACGTTAT
>JACEGR010006174.1:0-64002 GCA_014170235.1 Listronotus bonariensis
CACAGTGCTCTGAGTATATGGAAATTTGGACAAAAAAATACGTAATTTCTGGTTTAATAGAGTTATCCTTTGGGTGCGCAGGGCAACCTTGTTTGCTGCTGACCAAAAGCTGCTATTGAATGATAATATTATACAAATATACGAACTATATAAAGGGTGTCTCACGATGAATGGTGTCCCATTAGACATTTTAGGAGAATGGCAACCCTGATCAATTTAAAATTTGGCAACGTCAAATAAAAGTGAAAAATCTATTTTCAAAAGAATATTCAACATTGGTGTTTCCGTTTCTATGTAAAACCGGCAAAATCTTAAATATTTTACAAGAAATACCCTACATATTTTTTAAAATTTAGAATCTACCCAAGAATCCAAGAAATCTGGTGTGTGACATGTTACGTCCTACCTTCAACACTGATGATGAATGCAACTAAATAAGCGTAAAATTACTGCTCCTAAGACAAAAATATATACAGTGTGTCCGTGGATGGACTATACTTTGTAAAAACTTTATTTTTAAAATTTTCCAAAAAGTTATTCTTTATAAAAATTGTTGCTTTGTCTGAAATGCTAAAACCTATAATAAAAATTGCAGTAGGATGTACAGGGTGCTTCAAAATCGCGAAAATATTACGTTAAAGAATAAAAAAATTAAAGAAACGTATTTTTTAAACTACCTAATTAATAAGCATAAAAAGTAAACAAAAAGTTATTTTTAACTTTTTTCTATTTGCTATGGTTTCTAGAAAAATTGTAGGTTAACGTCAAATAAAAAAAAATTGGTTATAAATATTTTATTGACTACTAATTTAAAAGGCATAAAAAATTAACAAAAATGACTATTAGTTGAATAAATTGTTACTTACTCAACCACTAAAATAAATTGAAAATTAACTGAATATTGTATACATAAAAAGTAAAATGAATTATTTATGAAGAAAAAATACTTAATTTACACTAATTTTTTAAGTAATGATAAGCGATAAGAAAAAATGTATTGATTTTTTTTTACTTTTCCATGGTTTTTAGTGAATTATTTTTAAAAAATAACATTTTGGAACTTTTTTATTTTTCAAGATAATATATAATATATATATATGTGATTTTAAACCACCCTGTATATCTTAGGGTGATTTTTAATATAGCTTTTAGCATTTCAGACAAAGCAAAGATTTTGATGATAAATAATTTTTTTCGAAACATATAAATATTTTTTTTACAGGTATAGTTAAGTCCATTTGTGGACAAACTGTATAACATATTTTTTTGACATTTCTTTATTTTTTAAAATTTGCATTTTAAAAATTAAAAAATTAACCTGTAACAACTAACTAAGTTTATTTTAACTCCCCTTTTCCAGCCTGAACATTGTAAATACTTCAAACCAATTTTCGTGGAATTAAATTTACAGTAATCATAATTTGGAAAAGAGATTTATTATTCAAATAAAAAATAAGATAGGTGGACCCGGAATTTCCAAATCTATATTAGTTTCAGCACGACCTAATAAAGATTTTGGTAAAGGTATAAAACTTTGTAACCAATCTCTATTTTGATTCTCAAATTTTAGGCGATTTCTTGATGCCTTTAACCATCTTGTATGTACGTGTAGACAAAAAGTCTACTTTGGTACGGTACAACAGATGTTTTTAATTTGGGGCGAGGGATCACTAACATTTAAAAGAGAACATATTTTTCGTATATCACTTGCTTTGCGTTGCCCTTTTTATGTTCCAGCCAAGTTTCGATAAGATTGACCTTTTTAATTGATCTGACACCCACTGTAAAAAATATATATAAAGCTTGGGTCGCAGTCTAAAGCAGATAAACTATATATAAAATGAAAGTATATGAATGTGTGAACAAGAAAAAATAAAAACTGGAAAAGGTTTTGATGGGCTTTTTTTCTATGTCTCTTTAAGAGTTAAAAGATGTTTAAAGTTTTAATATATTAACCGGCTTTCAGTTTATATTTATTATTATTCAATGATTTAAAATTTTAAAATTTTTTACTGCAATTTTTAAAGTACATACCTTGATACACAGTCTTCATATCTAAACTTTTTAAAACGTTCACTGGGTGTTTCCAATACGGATATAAAAGACTAAAATTTCTATAAAAATAAAGTACTAATCTGCATGCCGCAGCTTAACATATTTAATGCAATAAAAAACCAGGAATTTAAAGTATTTAAGATAAAATTGGTGTAGTTTGAGTGACTATTGGAATGTACCGCTAAAAATAATTTAATCAGATATTGCTGAAGGAAAACTGCGTTTTTCTGATTTTTTTGAGATTTTTTATTAGTAGAAAATAATGTTTAATACAGGGTGTTTAAAAACAAATACGAAAAATGTATGCACATTATATCCTCGGTGCTACGCGCCTCAGGATCAAAAATGCTAATAGCATTTTCGCCCGAGGTATGTATATGTATATAGATTTTTTCACTGCAAACATTGATATATTAACAATTTTAATTTTGGTATTAGTAATTTTCAAGAATTTGTAAGACTCATCGGAATGTTTAATCAGACTTAGCTAGTGTTTCTAACTCAGATTGGCTTATACTTTGTAATAATTGGCATGTGTCAATACCTTTGATATGAATATTGTTCCCAGTAACTTACCTAGGGGTTTTTTTATTATTATTATTATTTACTATTAGGGTAAGAGAAAAAATTAGTATCTCTTATAGAGGAATGGAGGAAATAATAATAGCAATATTTTAGGTTGGTAGTGAAAATCTTTGTTTATTTAGTAATAAACAGTTGAGTAGTTAACACATGTTATTATACGACTTCTTTTATATTTTTAAACTTTCATAATATTTTACTGAATTCTTGTAGTTTTGTCAATTTTTTAAATTATTTATTTTTCTCTTTTATTTATTATTATTAATTATTAGATCTGTAATTATTCAATTTAAAACCACATAAAGTACCTTCTTTAGGGGTTAGATGCAGTCTCAAAAATAATTCGATTTATAAGCTTTGACAGAAATGAAGGTTTAATTAAGGAATTAACTAAACCATGATCTCCAATATAAATTTTATGGTTTGTTTTTTTATATTGTCTGTCAAAAAGCTCTTAAATAAATATACGCGGGGCTGCACCAAACGACACACACTGCGGGGATAAGAAATGAAATGACTTATAAATAATGTTATTTGTATCTGTTAAAGCCAATAAATTAATACATAAAATAATAAATCGATACACACACGCCAGCAGTTACCCGTTATCAAAATACATTAATTGGTCAAAAGCTTATAAATCGATACTACAGGGCTGGGTGAATTAAATCAATACATTGAGGCTGCAGCTAACCGCTTGTAGAATACATTATATCTGTCAAAGCATATATATATCGATACAATGTAAGCTGCAACAAAATCGATACACATGCAGCTAACCGCTAGTAGAATACACTAATTCACTTGTCAAAGTTCTGTGGTAATACTGATACTCACGGGGCCGCAATAAATCGATATCAATGGAGCCGGCAATCGCTTGTGAAAACCCATGACATTCTGCCAAAAGCATATAACCGATGCACGCGGGGCTCGCAACAACTCGATACACACGGAGCTGCAAGCTCACCCAGCCATGTCTTTTAGTCCGATTTTACGGGTTGGTTTTACCCAAGGCTGTCGTTCATTCTGGAGTCG
Source organism: Listronotus bonariensis (assembly GCA_014170235.1). NCBI lineage: Eukaryota > Metazoa > Arthropoda > Insecta > Coleoptera > Curculionidae > Listronotus > Listronotus bonariensis. Next base: position 3,673 of record JACEGR010006174.1, read on the forward strand.
CGCCCTGATCTCTCATCCCTTTGTTAACGAACTTTATTCTTTATTATTATTTCGGCATTAATCAATCTAGAGGCGGCTTATCCGCACAAACAACGGGCACAGCGGCAGAAAGGAAACAAAATAGTGGCCTATAGCACCTTTCTTCGCGTATCCTTCCGACTTTCTTATGGGACCACCGCAAATGTGTACCCGCTTTCTAATAAAAAGACATTTTTATTTGTTATCCTAAAATTGAAAAGATAATTTTATTAAAATTTCAGCTACCTACCAAGTTTTAAAACCGTTCTGTATTTGGATAAGAGAAGAAAACGTTTTAATGTTTCAGATTTTATGTGACACATCCGGTTTAAACCAAAGTGCTCTCAACTTTGCTATTTTAAATGGAACACCCTATATATTTTTTAAACATCAGTTTTACAGGCAATTTAAAAAAAATACCTGTACCACATGAGAGGCCTTGTTCAAAAATGTACAATCTTATTTTATACTTTTAATACAACAGGGAGATATATCGCTACTTTGAAAGAAGACCGATACAAGTCAAAAAATAAATAATTTTCATTTTTTGTATAAAACACAACGTAAAAATGTTATATTTTTATATGCAATGGTATTACAAAGGTAACTCGTACGGCCGGCGGCTAGATGGCGCTTATAACAGTCTTGAATTTTCGAATCTTGTTTGACCATTCGGAAAGACTGTTACAAGTCAAATATAAGTGATTTGATTTAAGGGGTAGTACGACATTAACCCAAAATAAAGTTAACTAAAGATATAACATAATCCAGGCTAAAACAGCTTAATGCTATAATTTTTTATTACCGAGATATTTCAATTACAATTGTATTGAAACTTTTAAAAGACATTTTTTAAAACTTTGCATTTTGAGTTGTGTCGGTCTTCTTCCAAAGTAGCGATACGTCCCAATAGTTAAATATTTTAGCGCTGAATTTAAATAAATATTTTTTCTTGCCATGAGTACATCCATAAGAAAATGTTTAAACTTAAAAAAAAAAGAATGCATTACATTTAGTGAATATATTCTATGTTAATTTTTTTCAGATAATTGCGTTTAAAAATTTTTATGTTAACCAAAATGTTTATTAATTTGGTAAAAAACCAAATAATGGTTAAATGCGATGTTTACACATATTTAGTGAATTTTGTATCGTATTACCGTTAAAAAACAATATCCGGTTCTACCAGAAGTGTCACAAAAGTTGACTAAAGGGTACATCGTAAAAATCGAATCGGATTGGACGGATTCAATTCAATATTTTTGGTATCAAATTTTTTGACAGTTAAACTCCCCCTCATACAAAAGCTTTATATATGTACATCCGTTATTCACACTAGACTTTCAGGGCTCGGTACGCTCACGGTACGGTCAAATATCCTACTTGCTATTTCAATGTCATTCAAGGTCATGTATTTAAAAGTATGTAAAATATAAGCGTACCGATATCTAAGCGCGTAGTATCTATGCATGACCTTAATAATAATAATTAAACATTTTTATACATATTTCGCTCTTCATTACATAGTGCAGGAAATGAAGGTGAGATCTCGCTATTATTTTGTTTCGCAGGGATTTATTTGAAATTTTAACAGAAGATAGGAAAGAGCCGAAACATCAAAATCTACATATATATCGAACATTAGGGCACCAAAACCCGGTGGGGTGGTTGCCACTCCATCTCGGGGTGAAAATTTTTTTAAAGTTTATTACCGGAATCGCTCGAAAAAGTAATTTTAATCAAAAAATGTGTTATACGTTTTTGGACACTAATATTTTTCAAGTTATTCGCTGTTAAAAGTAGCAAAACAACAAAAAATAAATATCTCGCTGCTGTTACCACGCTCCTATTACCTCGATACATTCGCCGCGCTGTATTTACCTCGCTGCTTCCACCTCGATGTATTCACCTCGCTGGTCTTCTCGTCGTTACAACAAAAACAAAAAACAAGTTTTTAAGAGCAAAGAGATAAAAAACTCACTGTTTTTACTGCGCTCTTTTTACCTCGGTGGTACCCTCGTTCTTTGTCGCTCTGACATAAACACACCCTAAGACAGACAGAGCTTGGTTCCGCGCGCTACTTTTGTAACGTACCTGACTACCCACGTACCTGAGTAAAATCAAACTTTTTCTGCTAATCTTTTTCCTGTAAAGCAAATTGTTATAGCTAAATAAACAGAAAATTTCATACTTAATCAAATAAATTAAACTGTCTAGAAGTGTGCAAGATTATTACCGGCGAAGACTAAACTCCTTAATACATATACATCCTGAACTACCCAAGAACGAACAACGTTCTCAACCCTTTCCCGGTTGTTTTTTCCCAAGGAAAAAGGAAGCACTGTAAATAAACTTGTATATATTTTGTAAATATATAATAAGTTTATGTAGTATTAGGAATTTATTCTTATAAATAGGTTAATTAAGAAAAGCATTCTGTAAGTAGATAAGTCAGTTAGCTTTAAGCCTTAAATTTCAACCTAACACTTATTTTTCAATTTTTTTAATAATTATATCCAATTTTAAAGCTGTTGGTTTTTAAAATAATAATACTAAAATGCCAGGTTGTCCCGAAAATAGCGAAGAAAATGCATTTTTTGACAAAAACTATTAGGTTTAAAGATAGGATTTAATTAACAAAATAAATTAGAGAATAAGTGTTGGGTTTAAATTTAAAGCTTACTACCAAAAGTAAATTTCTGTGGCACTTTCGGTTTTTACGGTAACAGGGAGGTTCATTAGGCATTTGTAAAAATCGCATTAGCCCTTCTCTATCATCATTTGTTTATTTAACAAATGGATAAAAATGGCGGTTAACGTGACATTTTTAAACTCTATTTCCTCAAAAACTTATTAAAATAGGTATAACACGTGGTATATGCACCTTTTTGATATTGCACGAAGAACTAATTTTTGAAAAAATATATTAAGTGTTTCATTTAAAATGGCATAGTTTTGAGCGCTTCCGGTTAAACCAAATGTGCCACATAAAATTTCGTGGGCACGCGGTATTTGCATTTCCTACGAGTTGTACATAGTGGTAGTATATTTTTTATTTGTTGTTTTATAATATAAACATTTACTTTGTATACTTCGGGTGGTCTATCCGGATCGTATCTTAAGCAAGTGGCTAAATCCCACTGAAAGCTTTAAAATAAACGGGCAATTCGGCAGAATCGAAAGATAAATCTAATATCCAAATTTCTGAAGATTGGATTAAGGTGGTCAAGCCAATCACACTTTACGAAAAACGGATTAATCCTACATTGAATCCGGATCGAGGTATTGCGTTTAACTTTACTCTGGTTTTTGGTTAAGTGTCAAAGATTAGTTTCCTCCGTGGCGCAGTGTACAGAGCTTTGATCTTCAAAGCCAGAGGTCGTCGGTTTGATTTCCAGCGGGGAGACATATTGATGTAGAAGTTATTTAAAAATAACGACCGTGGTGGCACTACCGCGTTGTCTAATAGGTGCTGTAAAATGCATAACTGCATGTTTCAGTGCTTGGACAACATTTAATTACCCGACACCCACGTTTCTCTGATATTTAGGCATATGCCTTCGTGGGATGTCAAAAAGATAAAAAAAGTTGGTAAAATTGTATGGTAAGATATTATTATTTTGGTTTTAAAACTTTTATTATATTGAAACCGAGGTTGAAACTAAAACTAACATTTTACATAAAAAACTGAAAATTTGCCATATGTTTTTATTTCACATTATTTCTATTTTTTTAAATGTCGATAAATGAAATTTTTTTATGCGCCTGCGGGAAATAAAGCTTCTTTAAAATTTACAGGTAAAATTTAGAATTTATTAAACTAAGCCGCCAAATTTTCAATCAGGATAAAGCCAATACACACAATTTTAAATAAATGAAACGTGTATAAAAAGTAAACGACACCAGGAAATCAAATGGGAAATGTGTTACAGTAAAACTTCCAAAAGTATCACTAGTCATTAGATTCAAAAAACCCATGGACAAAAGTTATAAGCTTTTAATGGTCCTTAATTCAATATTTGATTAAATAACTGCATCTGCCTAAGTGCAACCTCCTTATCCCTTTTATAGGTCTTAAGGAGAAGTAATAAAAATTTTACAATATATTAAAAGCATAAATTAATAACCTATTTTATTGTCATAACCTCTTAATCCATTCCGATTTAACCGGAAGTACCAACAACTTTCTTATTTTACTTACAAGTGCCTACTTACTTTTTTATATTTTATTTTTCCTTCTTTAGTAATATAATATACAGGGCGTTTTTTTTTAATTAGCAGACAGAAAATACTTTTAAAAATCAATCACTGATATTAGTTCTGCATACAACATATTGTTTATTTTTAACATGGCGGCAATTTCGGATTGGCTCATTTATTCATGACATCCAAATTACAGAATCTTAAATTTTCTCTCATAAATTACATAAAAAAATTAAATTACAAAATGTAAATAGTTTATTAAAAATAAATGAAATACATTAATATTACTACCTGTGAAAGTAATAATAAAAGGTTATTATTTTGTGTCCACAGTCAAAGTATTCTCTGGCCGTCAATTAAAAAAAAAACATTTTGTATGATATATCAATAAGCAATAATTTTATAGAGAATACATATAATAAAAAAGTAGGCACTTGTATTTAAAAAATAAAGTTGCTTGTACTTCCCTCTAAATGGAAAGTGATTTTGAAGTTATGATTATAAAAAAGTTCAATTTTATTTCATGCTTTTATTACACTGTAAAAGTTTTTCTTAAGACCCAAAAAAAAGAAAAATAGGTTGCACTAAGGCACATGCAGGTATTTTCATATTGAATTAAGGACCTTAAATAGCTTATAACTTTTATCCATGAGTTTCATCATTGACACTTTTGATCTACTGTCCAAGAATTATCCTAATAAAGCGGTTTACAAAGGTTTAAGCAAACCCATTTTTCATTCTATTTTCGAGAAGTCCTTTGGGGGTCGTAGAAAAAGTGATTCACATGCATAAAGTGTCTTTTTTACTTATTGAATTGCTACACTCGCCTAAATGCTCTTACTGCCAAACCTCTTATTCGTAAAAGAAATATTACGTTATGCACTTGTTATATAAATTACTAATATTCTTTACCTTTGATAAAAATGTCACTTCATTTTTCTAAAAAGTAGCGGTTAAATTGGAGACATCAGTGATATTCCTTAAAAAATATTTTTACTTCTACAAGTTTTATTACTTTCAAGTGATCATAATCATTAAATTTGTGACAGGTACAATTTGAAATAATAATTAACATTCAGAATAAAGTTGACCACATAAATTTCAAAGAATATTTATTGTTTTACTTACATTAGTTTAAAAACTCCTTACTGCTTACTCCTTTGTTTGTGTAAAATGATTTTGACTGTTTGTTAAGAATATTTAAGTTTCGTTAAGTAGGTATTTAATTATCATTAATAAAATATGATTACGAATTCTGAGCCCAAATTATAACTTATTATGACAAAAGATCGTAAACTATTTTTGTTATAGAATAAGCTAAGCTTTTTGTTCTTTGATCTAAATCTATAAAGAACTCTCCAACAACTCCAGTAAACTCGTAATTCTATGAGAGTTTATTTTTACTCGTTTAAAATTGAAATTATGGAATATAATTTCATTATTTTGCCCAAACAATCTTTTTTTAATTTTTCACTAAACTTGGGAAATTATTGATAAGGAGAAACAATGACCAGTTATTAAAAATATATTGGGTCAAATATTTTTATTTGGATCAATTATACAAACATAACCAAAATAAAAACTCCTTACTGCTTACTCCTTTGTTTTTGTAAAATGATTTCGACTGTTTGTCAAGAGTATTTAAGTTTCGTTTAGTAGGTAATCAATTATCATAAATAAAAAATGACCACGAATTTTCGAGCCCAAATTACAACTTATAATGACAAAAAGATGGTTAACTATTTTCTGATATAGAATAGTTAGCTGAACTTTTTGTTCGTTTAAAATTATAATTATGGGTTATAATTTTATTATTTGACAAAAATTTTTTACACAAAAATATGTAAGTGTGTACTTTGTTTTTTCATTATTAGTCATTATTTTCCCCTTAAATTTAGTTTAAAACTCAAAAACTCCCATCTGCGCTAGGGTGCAGAGAATCATGGCAAAAGATAATTTCGATCAAGAACCCTGCCTGCTTAAAAGAGCTGACGGCTCATACGTCAGCACAATAAAGGAGAGCCTGGAGCTGCTAACAAGGACACATTTCCCAGGCTCTTTATTAATTACCAACTTAACAAGGCCAACACAACCCACTGATAGGCCAAAACGCCCAAAAAAGTTGATTGGAAAAAGGCAGCTGAGGTCGTAAACTAAAATTCTATCATATGGGCCTTGGGCAAATTTCAGCCATTTAATTCACAAGGCCTAGATAGAATCTTTTCAGTATTCATGCAAAAAGGACAGGACATCTTAATGCCACACTTATGCCCAATTTTTAGAGCATGTGTAGCCTGTATACCCAAAATATGCCAAAGGTCAAGGGTGATCTACCCACCCAAGGTATAAAACCGTAGACAGAACACCTAAGTCATATAGATCAATCAGTTTATCATCTTTCCTGCTATAAGCGCTGGAAAAAATAGTGGATAGATACATCAGAGAGAGTCTTCTGAACAAGCGCCAATATGCGTACCAACCAGGAATGTCTGTGGATCTAGCACTGAACGATCTAAACAGACTTCTGGTCAAGTCAATTGACGACAAAGAAGTGGCGTTGGCGACATTCTTGGACACCAACAATCTCACTTATGAACGCGCTAAGGAACAAAGGTATCCCCAAAACCTGAGGAATAGGGCCATAAGATCCACCCTAGGCGCAGTAACAATGGAGGCTAAAGTGGGGAGGGGCTGTCCACAGGGAGGCGTCTTATTGCCATTATATTGGGCAGTCCTGGTAGATGAACTTCTTAACTAACTAAGTCGTAAACGGCACAACTGCCTGGGGTATGCGGATGACCTGGCCATTGTGGTCAGTGGGGGTCATCTAGGATACATATCGGGCAGAATGCAAAACGTCGTAGACATCGTTGATGAATGGTGCAAACAGGAGGGACTTTTAGTCAACCCTCATAAGACAATAACCGTCCCTTTTACAAAAGAAGGGCGCTGGAAGGATTAAGACCTCCCGGACTCAACGGAGTGGAAATTCCCTTTTAAACGAGGTCAAATATTTAGAAATCGTTTTTGATTAAAAATTGACTTGGGGAACACACTTTAGCAAAGTTACTCACAAGACAAAAATTACCTTGGGTAGATGCCGTATTGGGGACCGAAGACCGAAGGTGAACCTGTGGTTGTACAAAATGATTGTTAGACCAATGATAACCTACGGTTCAATTGCCTGGGGTGCAAAGACGCTACAAAAGATGGCAACAAGGTAATTACAAAGTATACAAAGAATAACTTGTCTATGTATTACGGATGCCATGAAATCGACCCCTACTGCAGCTCTAGAAGTGCTGCTTAACCTACCGCCCTTTCACATATTCATACAAGGTGAAGTGAAAGTGGTGCAATGCCGTCTTAAACAAGGCCAGAATCCTATCATAGGGCATGAAAAGGCCAAACAATGGAAATTTAAGGAGGACCAAGAAGTCAATTCAATGTGTAAGATGCCTTCGGACAAAATGGTACCAAGCTACTGGCTAAACAAAGGTTTTCAAATAATTATACCAAATAAAAAGAACTGAATAAACACCTTAAAACAATAGGCCTGGCAGAAGAAAACCTATGCAGGTTTTGCCAGGAAAAGAAGAAACCGCAGAATACATATAGTTCTATTGCGAAGCTCTTTGTCGTCTGCGGGTTGTAGGCTGGGTGAGGAAAAATCTGAGGCAGCAACATTTACCAAGGAGCCAGTTTTAAGTTTGTGAAGTCTGATTAAAAAGACCGGCTTAGATAGCGTGCTCTAACATATCGATGGAGGATACACAATAAACCTGAGCTGGTTGCAGAATTGGAGGATTACAATCCACCTTCAAGCTAATCTAATTTGATCTATAATATAGGAAATAGCCCTAAAGTTATGGTCTTGAATGGTAGGGTACAAGACTATCTAGTAGCCCAGAAAAAGCTCAGGATATGGGGAAATTGGCATGAGGTTGCAGTAACCTGATGTAGAGGAAGAAAATGGGAGTAATGGGCAGACAATGATACGTGGAGAAGAAGTACGGGACAAATGGCCAATGGAACGCACCATCAAGGACATAGACAGGCAGGCAAGGTGGACCACAGTATAATTTAAAATAGAAAGGACAATCTAGGACAGAATGTTATTTGTCAAGTGTTTAAGTAGATGTTTTTTAATTACTGGTATTTTTTTTTTTGGTTGTTTACTTACTAGAAAAAAATAATAATAATAATAATAATGATTTAGTATGTAGAGAAAAGTAGCCTAAAGGTAAAATTTGATTATAACTCTTTCTTTTAACCCACCGTATATGTAATATTAAGTTATGAAGGGTTTATTGTTTTAATAATATACAACATTCGGGCAAGGTCGAGACAATTTCTAATAATGCAGAGCTAGCTAGTTTTAAATAAACATATTTTCTTCACCAAGTCTGGTGTTTTTGTATATTACATATATGTAGTAAAGTTAATGAGTATTAACACTATGTATTCAAAGAGTTTTATATAGGAGGTATAGAATTTAGGCCACTTTTTTCTAAAAAATAATCTTAACCGTTACAACTATATTTAAATAAAACTTTTTAGAGAAAAATTAAAAATTAGAAATTATTCTATTAAAAATAGGAAAAAATAAATTATTTTTTTATGATCAATGAAAAATCTTTTAATTTTTAGAAAAAAAAGTTAAGGCTTTTAATTAATCAAAACAATTATTTTTTGGATTAAAGGCTATTTGCACATTTTTTTTGTTTTTATATTTTAAAAAATCTTAGTTTTAACTTTTTTTGATATTTTGAAAACTTTGGAAAGTTAAGATTATTTTCGTTTATTTAGATAATAGGTCAAATATTGTTAGATTTTTAAATTTTTGTAAGGTATATGGAACTATCGTTTTCGATAATATTTCAATTTTTTAAGGATTTAAAGTAAATTTGGCTTATTTTTAATAGCGTTGTGGGTCCAACGCTTTCAAGAAGGGGAAATATGTGAAACCCTGTATAGGAGGTATGTAAGTTTTAATAATTTTATTGTTTATTTAATTATTTTGATAATGGAGAAAACACATCTTAAAGTAAAATATATAACAATATGACATAATGTCAAAGCTTAGACCTCGAACCGAACGGGCAAGGTCGTCAACGTGCTAAGTCACCAAAAAACCAAGTTCAACTTTGTATATAAACACAGTTACCCAAGAATGCAGGGAGAAGTTGAGAGAAAAAATTAGAAGAATATTAGATAAGAAGTGGGTAGTAGAAGTAAAGTCAAGAAAGAAGTAAACATTTTGGTTAAGCCCCTGTTCGGGCTACCCCTAGTGCGGGGTATGCCCGTATCAACTTAAAGTTAGTTTATTTCAAAATACAAAGACAGTGTTTATGGTCCACCCGTTTTATGGTCCCAGAAGATAGTTTCATATGGTAGATTTGTCGAGACGACGTAAAGTGGCACTAATGAATTTAAAAATTATACGTCACAATAAAACTTACTTCATTGGGTAGAAAGACAATTAACACACTAACAAAATTATTAATTATTATAAATTGACAAAAAAATGGACTGGCCTGTTTTAACATCATGCAATGACATAAAACAAAACACATAAATTTATTAAATAAGGTTTTACCTGTTTACTTAGCAAGTTGTCAGAATAAACATTACTAATCATTAGTCAGTCGGACTACAATGCTGACCAGTTTAAAACCATGTACCAAGTTTAATAAATCATATATTGTTTACGAAATAACAAGTTTTTTTATTGGTGGCATAGTAATAAACCACACTGTATAATAAAAACCTAAATAATAAAATAAACAATGCATACATTTCTTCTGCTCAAATTCACATTTTAAGTTATCTCCCAAATCCAGACAGGGTAAATTTATAAAACGAATTTCTTATCAACCCTTCAAACATAAATCATCCTTAAACAAGCAGAAATCAGTATAATGACAGTTTTAGAATTAATCTGTCTAACATAAGATACAAAGAAAAAAAAAGTATAATTTAAAAGTAATTAAACTATTTAAAAAAAGCTTTTAATTAAATGCACTAGAAAAAATAAAATAAAACCTTTTTCTTCAAATTTTACTGACAACCATAAAACTTATACACACGTTTGTGGTATAGAACTGGGCGGGTTCCGTTACTATAACCCTTACAATTTTTGACACAATATTTAAAAATTGCATGTAAAACGTTGTTGTAGATAAGTGACGCGTTCGCCCAGTCCGACTTCCGGAAAATGTAAATTGACAGGCTGTGTTAAAACGCCGCTTTCATATATGGCGGTATGATTATTCGTGGTAAACTCATCAAAAGGAACCCCTTAAAAGCTTTTTTAAGGGTTCTTATCATAGAGTTCTTTTCATCTTGGCCCAGGCACCAACAATTAATATAATATAAAAGCTTTTCACATAATTTATAAGGTATAAATTACCATTTTAAAGGTAACTTTTAAATAGAAAATGAAAATAGGAATATAGGGTAGATGTACCATTTGTGGCCACTTTAAGATTTATAAGGAAATGATAAATATTTAGTTCTGGTTAGTTCTGGTTAGTTCTGGTTAGTTCTGGTTAGTTACTATGGTGCTATGTATGTGTAGCTTCCATTTAATTATAGGATTTTTTAATGTCTTGGCACATTGATATTTATATATAAGAAGGGAAGAGAGAGAAGGAGAGAGAGAGAGAGAGAGAGGAGAGAGAGAGAGAGAGAGAGAGAGAGAGAGAGAGAGAGAGAGAGAGAGAGAGAGAGAGAGAGAAAGAGAGAGAGAGAGAAAGAAAGAAAGAAAACGTACGTTAGTATTTGGGCTTCCAGCATTTGTGGGTTGTCTAAAGATAAAAAAAAATCTTTCAAAGTAAGTAGAGGAAAAAAACTGGTACAAAATTCCTACCTATGTAGTTTGCAAAGGACCAGAAAGATTGTTTACTTCCATTTAATTAAAAAAGAACCTTGTTTTTATGCGATTATCAAAGAAGTATCTGGCTTTTGAAATTGTTTATTTTGGTGGTTTTTTGCTTTATTGCCAGCCTGCCAGTTTTCTGGACTAGGACTCTGCAGAAACTTTTTGTAAGCCTGGACGTTTAGAAGTCTAGCTTTGTCGCAAGTTTTAGAAAACCAAGATTTGTTTTGGAGGGTGTGGATTTCTTAATGTAGTGTGGAGTATAGGTTTTATTGCCAAATTAAATTCATTTAGTTAGTTGCCTGCAAATTTCAAAAAAAGGATCATTAGAAAAAAGCAGAAGGTATCCCAAGGGTAGGTAGCAAGAAAGTTTTTCATAAATTATTTTGTATCTTTACTAATCCTAGTTTAAATTCTTCTGGATATTAACGTCATAATTATATCAATAAAAAAATTAAAGAAATTTATAAAGTCTTTATAATTCACATTAGACTTACTTACTTAAATACGAGGTAAATAAAGTTATTTGTCAGTGAAATTAAATTTAATTTATAGCTTCACCTAAATAATACTAAATAAACAAGTTTAAATAATTATTATATAATTAAGTTAAGTACAAAATATAAAAATCGTTTTAATAAAGGTACAATGAAAGGGTTAAATAAACAATATTTATTTGAAAATAAATTACATTTGAATTTTGATTAAATAGTATATTATTAATTAAAAAAACTACTTAAACGAAAATTAAATTGTAAATAATGATTAAATTAGCATAACTACCACTAAATACATTTTAAACAAAATAGCAAAAGGTAATTATAATAGTAATTAACAACCTGTTTTGGGTGTGCCTACACTATATATATATATATATATATATATATATATATATATATATATATATATATATATATATATATATATATATATATATATATATATATATATATATATTATTATTATTGAAATTGGCATAACTACCACCCAAAACACTTTAAACAAAATAGCAAAATGTATTTATAATAGTAATTAACAACCATTTTTAAGTGTGCTTTCACCATTTTTTTATTTTAAACACAGGGTAAAACATTATTGGAAAGTTGTTTGAAATATTATTTGTTTCACTTGGGTCGTCAATTTCTTTATATTTTTATAAATGGGTACAACGTTAACGTCTTTTTTATCTTTTGACATTCCACGAAGGCATATGCCTTAATACCAGAGTACCGTAGGTGTCGGGTTATTAGATGTTTAACACATCGTTCCCCCTGTTCCGTCAACGTTGTCCAGGCACTGAAACATGCAGTTACGCATTTCACAGCACCTTTTAGACAACGCGGTAGTGCCACCACGGTCGTTATTTTTAAATAACTACTACCTAAATATATCTCCTCCGCTGGGAATCGAACCGGCGACCTCTGGCTTCGTAGATCAAAGCTCTGTCCACTGCGCCATGAGGGAGACTGATCAATAGTTTATTATTGTCTTTTAAAATTACACAATAATTTTTTTTTCTACTAATTTTTGTACTAAAGTGTTAACCAATATTAGCGTCAGAACTTTAAAATGCCACCAAGTAATAACTACCAGTAATAATTAAGTTATTTAAATTGTATTAAAAAAGACATTTATAGCATTAGGTTTTCAAAATAATATTGTTTAAATATCCTTCTCTACTTTGTTCAGTTGGATGGATTTCTTGTGGCCCGATTTCTGATTACCTTTTTAATCATATCAGCCAGTAAATTTGTTATGGTGCTTGAAATGTTCTACTTGAGGTCACGAATCGCTCGTGGCGTATTTTCGTATACTTTAGATTTAAGGTAGCCTCAAGGGTAAGAGATGGACGAGATATTTAGTGCTTTAATCTAAGATTAAATTAAGGTTCTGTGAAAGAAATATCTGCACCTCTTTGCTTTTTAAATGGGGTTTAGAGACTGGTTTAGGAACCTGAAGTAAAGGATACTATAGTCGCCAAAACTATAAATAAAATTAGTTGTGGACAAGAGAAGGTCCTTAATGTGAAGAAGAAACAGTGTAGGTGCCAGTACTGAGCCCTGAGATACTTCAGCATTTACATAGTGAAAGCTTGAGTTGACACGTCGATCAAAAAGATAACTATAAGCCAAAAACAGAATTTAGTTGAAAGGGCATCAAGGAAAGTTTATTGATGAGCGCGTCATGCCAGACCTGGTTAGTTGATGTTATTTTAAAAAGTAAATAAGAATAATAAAGAAACTATTTTGGTAACATTTATATTTTTGCACTTATCTTTTGTTTTTTAGATTGTTTTTTTTTAAATAAATAGTTTATTTAACAAAGAAAAATAAATATAAATTACCTGAATTACCTGAGGTACTACGCCTGGTTTTTCTTTTTAATGCATATAACAAATTTTTAAACAAAAAATATGCTGTAAACTTAAAAACAGAAAATTAACACACTTTTGTTGCACGCATATGTTATTATCGTTGTGTTATTATATTTAAAATTGCAAGATAATGCATGTTGCAAAAAAAGTGGGTAACTTTTAAAATGAATAAACAAATGGGTTATTCTTAACGTTATACGGGGTCTCCAGTAACCCAACCGACAAACTTTAAGGGATGATTCTACAATTAAAAATAGGAAAAAACTTCAAACGAACATATGTCCTAAACGTCTTAGTTTTTGAACTACGGGGTTTTAAATTTTTTAAAAATTTCCTTTATTTTATTATACCTTTTATACCAATAGGAATATTTTTAAATAATTAAGAAGACGTCTCCTATGCATGTAAAGTTATTTTTTACTATCATAAAAAAAATTACCAGTGTCGGCCATAAGGGGTTATAGTTTTAAGAAACTGCATTTTTCTAAAATAAAATTCTCTTTTTGAATCCCAACTAGTTTAAAACAAATCTGATTTTTTGACTTTTTTGGTTTGATGAACGGTTTTTGCATAAAAAAATAAAAACCATTTTTTGGCATAGTCATTTTGTATTGCTAATAATTAATTCTACAGTAAAAAATATCCTTTGTTATTTATTCTTTAATTAGATAAGGATTTGACCGTGCCAAGAAATGGTTTCTATTTGTTTACGCAAAAGCCGTATTTTAAACAGAAAAAAGTGAAGAAATCAAATATGTTCCAAACTAAGCGGGAATTCAAAAAAAAATTTAATTTTAGAAAAATGCAGTGACGTATAATTTTTTCTTAAAAAACTATTTACCCTTAACCTCTTATGAACGGCACTGGAATTTTTTTATGTAAAAATCTCTTTTGATGCATAGAAGATGTCTTAAATTAAAAAATAAAATATTTTAATTGTTATAAAAGTTATTATTTAAAAAAAACGATTACTTTTAATTTGTTTAACACCTCGTAGTTTAAAAACTAAGACATTTAGGACAAAAGTTCATATAAAGTATTTTTATAATTTTTTGTATGGTAGAACCACCCCTTAAAGTTTGTCGGTTAAGTTACTGGACAACCTGCCATACTGCTTGGTAAAAAAATGTTTACGTTTAAGAAGTAATAAGTGGATGTCGGTAAAAATAAACGCTCTCTATTTTATCTTATGTATTACGTATAGATGTCATAAAACCAAAAGCCAGGTATAATATTTAGTAATTTGCTGGCCAATTTTATCCAGCTTTATTACCGGATACAGAAGTCAAGTCACGAACATGAAATCACATCAAGTTAGGAAACCATAAAGAGACTGCCATATCCATGTCAAGTAGCCGGTGGTTTTCTGAGATTGGAATTTTTGTACAGGGTTTCCTATTTTGGTTGCAACAGCAAGGTATTTCAGTTATTATTAAAGATAGTACCTTGCGGTTTTTGAAAACCTAAGCTACTTTTTTGTAAAACAAAAGTTTCCGTAAACAAAGCCGTCATAACCCTTCTTATTCTCTGAGTTACAGGGTGATTTTAAAAATTTTGCATTTTCAGGTACCCCTTGTATCTCAGTTGGTTAATAACGTACGTAGGGTGTTCAGTAAGTTTTGAGATACTTTGTAACTAAACGGTGCAGGAAAGTAACATTGATGTTTTTTGTTTGTACATATCATGACATGTCGTAGTCCTACATAGTTATTAGTAAACATCAGTTTTGCGCCAGTTCGTGTCCAGCGATTTTAGCGCAATGGCGTCGTGGACGACTATCGAGTGCCGTGCAATTTTGAAATATAAATTTTCACGTGGGTTATCTCAAGAACAGTGTTTAGAAGAAATAAAACCTATACTTGGTGATGACTGTCCATCTCGTGCGACCATATACAGATGGTAAAAACAATTTCAGCGGGGCTCGTTTTCACTTGAAGACGCCTCACGCTCAGGTCGACCGTATGAAGTGGTTACCCCAGAAAACATATCTGCCGTCCAAAAAGCTATAGAAACAAACCGACGAATTACCTATCAATAGTTAGAAGAGACATTAAACATTAGTTTAGCAACATTACACACGATCATACATAAGCACTTGGGTTTTAGAAACTCTGTACTCTTTGGGTTCCACACAAGTTAACTTCCGAGCAGCAGACACAAAGAGTGAATTGGTGTAAAAAAATGATGTCCAAATTCCAGGAGGGTAAATCTAAAGACATAGTGTCGATCGTCACGGGATATGAAACTTATCTTTATTATTACGACGTCACAACTAAACAACAGAATAAAATATGAGTTCCCGAAAAACTCCGACCAAAGTTCGCAAATCAAGATCTGTAAAAAAAAATGATAGTTGTTTTCTTTGGTTCAAGAGGAATAAGTGAACGTGTTATGATCCGAGAACAGAAGACCGTAAATTCTCTCTGGTACACTAGAGTATGCCTTTCAAAACTTATAGAAAAGTTAAGAGTGATTGGCACAAATTCGCAACTCGCTAGCTGGTACCTTCATCATGACAATGCCCCACCTCATTAAGCTGAACTTACCAGTCAATTTTTGACAGATGCAGCTTGAGACTTTTGGAACTTCCGCCTTATAGCCCCGACTTGGCGCCGTGTGACTTTGGGTTGTTTCCTTTTTCAAGAGGCAACTGGACAAACATTTAAAACTGAAGTCGCACTACTGGAGGCCTGGGATAAAATATGCGCTGCAATTTTAAATGAAAAGTGGAAAGCTATTTTCAGTGACTAGTTTGTTAGGATGGAAAAGTGTATTCAATGTGGTGGAAATTACTTTAAAAAATCAAATAAATGTACGTATATCTCAAAACTTTTAGAACACCTTACGTATTAAGAAGGTTAGAACTTATTAAAATATAATTTTTATCGTAGAATGCAGTAGTAGTCAGATTTTTCCAAATACTATTGTTTTTGAAATATTGAGCAATGTTGCTTTTTTTAACGGAACATTCTGTGTATTTGTCAAAAAATTGATTTGCTTTTTACAAGCTTTTAAAAAATATATAAGATTATAGGTTTATTTTTATAGGCAGCTACAAAAATTCTCGATTTTAATATTTCATATCCAAAATTTTGCAGTAGCCCGTGCAAAACAAATCCGTTACCAGTTGTTTTTAATTGAGTTAATTACTGTAGTAGTGCCTACGTCACGACTTTCAAAATTGGATTTTGCTTTTTAAGTTAATAATGCTTTTTCTTTATTTATATAAATCTAGGTAGGTACCACTTTTTTGACCAACATTTTTAATTAGTAATTGGGTTTTATTAAATATTTTTTTAAATTAAAAGTAAGAATATTCTATTTTCTTTATTTTTTATTTAAAAACATCTACTAATCTATTTTATTTACTGACATTTGCAATCAATGCAACGCATTTCTTTATTAATACTATAGTTTTTAACTTTTTAACCCAAAGAACCCAAAGCAATCAATTTTTTTCTATTTTCTTTTCAGGCGCTTTACTTCACCCTAAATGAAATTTGATGACCAAAAAAAAAAAAAAAATCATTCCCTCCTTTTCCCGTCTGTTTCATTTCTTTCACAAGCACCTTATTCACTGAGGAATTTCTTCTAATTCTCACCCAACTTAAATTTTTTTAAAAACAACTCCCTCTGTCTAGCGCCTATTACTCCCCTGTCAAGCGCCTATTTTTTTCATGGCGCCCTAGATTGTAGCCTAGTCAGCCTAATGGATAATACGGCACTGAATGCTACATGCCTAGATTTATGAAACAAGGGAAAAAATATAATTAAATAAAATAACAAAATCCAATTTGGAAATTCGTAACGTAAGACCACTACAATAATCAAGTAAAAAAGCATTGTTAACTGATTTGTTGGTCTACTGCAAAATTTTAGATGTGAATTATGAATATTTGTCTTTGTTCTATACAGGTTCAGTTAAATACCATAGCACAAAGGCAATGTGAGAAAAAAGATAATCTAACTAAATCCCAGCATGTAAACATGCGTGACTAATAGTGCTTGTTTTGTTATTCTATTGCCTGCCTATGAACCAAACAGCGTTGCTCATATTGTATATGTTATATATGTTTAACTTTTATGAGTATGTTTTTATTAGTTCGTTTAAACTATTCGGAGTGTCCTTATTTAATTTAAAAGTCTTAAAAGTTCTTTTGTATTAATTTTGTACTGCTTTAAATTTTATCATTCCGTTCGGCTTTCTTATTTTTGTAAATAAAAAGTTTAAAAATATAAATATTATTTTATATTCCTTACATTAATATCACATCACGGTCCACCTTTAACATTACGGTCACGTAACATTTTTGTTGTGTAAAATCTTCTTTTACGAAAATAAGGCTAATATTTTAATTTTAAATTAGCAATAATCTCTTTTGCTTTAATTAGAAAAATTCAAAAGAATGTTTTGTTTTCTAGAATATTGATCAACTTATTGTATTTTTTAATTTTTTTTACTTAAATATACACATACTAGTTTAACATTTTATTTATACAGTAAGGTCCTAAATTCCGTCACCTAATACAAAATGACGGTACTTTAAAAATTACCTAAATACCTGACTTGGATAGCCATATTTTCAGAAGTAATTAAGTTAGATGTACTTAATGTGGTATTTTCTTAAAGTTCTTTTAAATATTTTTTAATGGTTATATAATATACAAGGTGCGTCATTAAAAATATATACTTTTTTGCAACCCTGTATGTTACCACTAGTATCACCAATAAAAGATCGTTAAAAGAGGTTTACAAAAATGTCTTTCACATTCAACTTGTTTTAAGGTAACGTGACGGTCATGTTAAATATATGAACTTTAACATGTATTTGTCGGACCGTTATTTTTAACTGATACACGACGTTTCGAATGGCATCTATCTCCAACCATTTTTGAAGTGATAACTAAAACAACTCTAATGAAACAACGACTTATATACTATTCGTTTTTCACCGAAGCTTGACCAATTTTTCACGGTTCAGCAACGCCTACCACAAATTTGTTATGTCGATACTAGACTTGCTAAATAAATTCTTGTTGTTTAACACTTTGACCGCCACGCCAAATTTTAATATTGGGTCTTCTACGCCACACAGAAATTTACTGATATTTCTTCCCTAATAAAATCTAACTTCAAATAAGAAGTACTAAGAAATTTAACCAGAACTAACCAGAACAGTGTTTAGAAGAAATAAAACCTATACTTGGTGATGACTGTCCATCTCGTGCGACCATATACAGATGGTAAAAACAATTTCAGCGGGGCTCGTTTTCACTTGAAGACGCCTCACGCTCAGGTCGACCGTATGAAGTGGTTACCCCAGAAAACATATCTGCCGTCCAAAAGCTATAGAAACAAACCGACGAATTACCTATCAATAGTTAGAAGAGACATTAAACATTAGTTTAGCAACATTACACACGATCATACATAAGCACTTGGGTTTTAGAAACTCTGTACTCTTTGGGTTCCACACAAGTTAACTTCCGAGCAGCAGACACAAAGAGTGAATTGGTGTAAAAAAATGATGTCCAAATTCCAGGAGGGTAAATCTAAAGACATAGTGTCGATCGTCACGGGATATGAAACTTATCTTTATTATTACGACGTCACAACTAAACAACAGAATAAAATATGAGTTCCCGAAAAACTCCGACCAAAGTTCGCAAATCAAGATCTGTAAAAAAAATGATAGTTGTTTTCTTTGGTTCAAGAGGAATAAGTGAACGTGTTATGATCCGAGAACAGAAGACCGTAAATTCTCTCTGGTACACTAGAGTATGCCTTTCAAAACTTATAGAAAAGTTAAGAGTGATTGGCACAAATTCGCAACTCGCTAGCTGGTACCTTCATCATGACAATGCCCCACCTCATTAAGCTGAACTTACCAGTCAATTTTTGACAGATGCAGCTTGAGACTTTTGGAACTTCCGCCTTATAGCCCCGACTTGGCGCCGTGTGACTTTGGGTTGTTTCCTTTTTCAAGAGGCAACTGGACAAACATTTAAAACTGAAGTCGCACTACTGGAGGCCTGGGATAAAATATGCGCTGCAATTTTAAATGAAAAGTGGAAAGCTATTTTCAGTGACTAGTTTGTTAGGATGGAAAAGTGTATTCAATGTGGTGGAAATTACTTTAAAAAAATCAAATAAATGTACGTATATCTCAAAACTTTTAGAACACCTTACGTATTAAGAAGGTTAGAACTTATTAAAATATAATTTTTATCGTAGAATGCAGTAGTAGTCAGATTTTTTCCAAATACTATTGTTTTTGAAATATTGAGCAATGTTGCTTTTTTTAACGGAACATTCTGTGTATTTGTCAAAAAATTGATTTGCTTTTTTACAAGCTTTTAAAAAATATATAAGATTATAGGTTTATTTTTATAGGCAGCTACAAAAATTCTCGATTTTAATATTTCATATCCAAAATTTTGCAGTAGCCCGTGCAAAACAAATCCGTTACCAGTTGTTTTTAATTGAGTTAATTACTGTAGTAGTGCCTACGTCACGACTTTCAAAATTGGATTTTGCTTTTTAAGTTAATAATGCTTTTTCTTTATTTATATAAATCTAGGTAGGTACCACTTTTTTGACCAACATTTTTAATTAGTAATTGGGTTTTATTAAATATTTTTTTTAAATTAAAAGTAAGAATATTCTATTTTCTTTATTTTTTATTTAAAAACATCTACTAATCTATTTTATTTACTGACATTTGCAATCAATGCAACGCATTTCTTTATTAATACTATAGTTTTTAACTTTTTAACCCAAAGAACCCAAAGCAATCAATTTTTTTTCTATTTTCTTTTCAGGCGCTTTACTTCACCCTAAATGAAATTTGATGACCAAAAAAAAAAAAAATCATTCCCTCCTTTTCCCGTCTGTTTCATTTCTTTCACAAGCACCTTATTCACTGAGGAATTTCTTCTAATTCTCACCCAACTTAAATTTTTTTAAAAACAACTCCTCTGTCTAGCGCCTATTACTCCCCTGTCAAGCGCCTATTTTTTTCATGGCGCCCTAGATTGTAGCCTAGTCAGCCTAATGGATAATACGGCACTGAATGCTACATGCCTAGATTTATGAAACAAGGGAAAAATATAATTAAATAAAATAACAAAATCCAATTTGGAAATTCGTAACGTAAGACCACTACAATAATCAAGTAAAAAAGCATTGTTAACTGATTTGTTGGTCTACTGCAAAATTTTAGATGTGAATTATGAATATTTGTCTTTGTTCTATACAGGTTCAGTTAAATACCATAGCACAAAGGCAATGTGAGAAAAAAAGATAATCTAACTAAATCCCAGCATGTAAACATGCGTGACTAATAGTGCTTGTTTTGTTATTCTATTGCCTGCCTATGAACCAAACAGCGTTGCTCATATTGTATATGTTATATATGTTTAACTTTTATGAGTATGTTTTTATTAGTTCGTTTAAACTATTCGGAGTGTCCTTATTTAATTTAAAAGTCTTAAAAGTTCTTTTGTATTAATTTTGTACTGCTTTAAATTTTATCATTCCGTTCGGCTTTCTTATTTTTGTAAATAAAAAAGTTTAAAAATATAAATATTATTTTATATTCCTTACATTAATATCACATCACGGTCCACCTTTAACATTACGGTCACGTAACATTTTTGTTGTGTAAAATCTTCTTTTACGAAAATAAGGCTAATATTTTAATTTTAAATTAGCAATAATCTCTTTTGCTTTAATTAGAAAAATTCAAAAGAATGTTTTGTTTTCTAGAATATTGATCAACTTATTGTATTTTTAATTTTTTTACTTAAATATACACATACTAGTTTAACATTTTATTTATACAGTAAGGTCCTAAATTCCGTCACCTAATACAAAATGACGGTACTTTAAAAATTACCTAAATACCTGACTTGGATAGCCATATTTTCAGAAGTAATTAAGTTAGATGTACTTAATGTGGTATTTTCTTAAAGTTCTTTTAAATATTTTTTAATGGTTATATAATATACAAGGTGCGTCATTAAAAATATATACTTTTTTGCAACCCTGTATGTTACCACTAGTATCACCAATAAAAAGATCGTTAAAAGAGGTTTACAAAAATGTCTTTCACATTCAACTTGTTTTAAGGTAACGTGACGGTCATGTTAAATATATGAACTTTAACATGTATTTGTCGGACCGTTATTTTTAACTGATACACGACGTTTCGAATGGCATCTATCTCCAACCATTTTTGAAGTGATAACTAAAACAACTCTAATGAAACAACGACTTATATACTATTCGTTTTTCACCGAAGCTTGACCAATTTTTCACGGTTCAGCAACGCCTACCACAAATTTGTTATGTCGATACTAGACTTGCTAAATAAATTCTTGTTGTTTAACACTTTGACCGCCACGCCAAATTTTAATATTGGGTCTTCTACGCCACACAGAAATTTACTGATATTTCTTCCCTAATAAAATCTAACTTCAAATAAGAAGTACTAAGAAATTGTCTTCATTACCTCATGCCACGTGAGGTTGAATTCCATTTAAAAATGCAGTGAAAGTATGCTACTTTAGTACGCACGAAGCAAAATATATAAATTTGACTGTGTATACGTGGCGCTTTTGACCCACCGCATGTGCATATGCAAATATACACATGCGCAGTCAAAATGTTATAATTATAGCAGCTTTTTTAAATATATTTTTTTAGTGTTCTTTTTATAAATAATTTTGGCTAGTTAACTAAATTTACATTTTTTGTCTTACCATCAAGACCAAGTTTTTGCAAGAATATTTAATTATACCCTAGTGTTTTAAAAATATTTTTTGTATATAAGCAAATAATTCACAATTATTGTATATGCAAAAAGCGCACATCTTACCTACAAAAAAATGTTATTAGTTTTTACCGGTGTTTATTACTTTTAGGCAGTTTTTAATTTTTGTTTTGTCTTTCCCTGACTATCATTATATAGACTTTTAATATATCTGCTAAAACTACTAAAATAGTCTTAAAGCATGCAACTTTTATGAGGATATTTTTTCTTTGATAAATAACAAATAAAAAGTTTTTATCTGTTGTACGTAAACCCACTTAATGGACTACACTCTATACCAAACAAACAGGGTCTGAATTTATTACAGAAAACATAATGACAAATCTATTTACGTCAAAATTCACATAAGAAACCGCTTATGGGATAATCAGAAATATGATACAGACAAAAAAACAAGAAAGCCGATAAAGCAAGAAAAATATAGACATACATACATTTAGATCCGAAGTAGCTGGAAGCATTTTTCGGATTTTGCGTACTTAAAAGCTATCGCAAAATACAATACGGGCTGACCGTTCTCTCCGTACACGGTCTATAGGTAAGCACCGCGCTCTTCGTACTGCGAACGGGAAACCCAGACAAGGCATTGATAAATTCTTTCCGATAATGCGGATAGTCTGTCTAGCATCATGCATCAACTCTCGGTAATGGCTGGTACCCGAACGCACAAAAATATTTATTTGCTCATGAAAAGTAACTTTTGTTTTGAGCAGGTAATATCTTTGGCAGCCATCTAGTTCAGTGTACAAGATTCAAATAGGAGGTACCGCCCCCCTCCCCCAAGCAGCAAGCTGAAGTCTTAATAACATGTCTTTTTAGTAAGTTTTGGTCATATTTGGTCAGCAAAAACATCATAAGATGACGACAAAATGATGCTAAATAGACCTCCCTACGTCACAGACAAATGACGTCTTTAAGATAATAAAATATTGACGCATATAAGTTTTTTTTTTTCAAAAGCTACAATAATATATTTTTTTCAGTAAAGTTATTTTTAATTATGGAGTGAACATGCTTGCAACCTTGCACTGCAAGGTCGCATCTCTCGGGCCACTGTCCTAGCTGGAGATGCAGATTTTTACACTAGGTATTTATTTCAAAACTAGTTGAAATCACTAACCGTAGACCGGTCTCAAGCTATTTTTGTTCTTATCGGTACGGTGTAGGCGATAACATCAAGCTCAAAAAATTTCCTATAAAAAGCAAAGATGTTGAATAAACGTAGTAGTTAATTGTCCATTATGCCATCTATCGGTAGGGTTTTTCTATTTCAATTTTGAAAAATTATTTACCTAATTTTTCGGTAATATGATATTTCGGTTGGATTTTGACACGATCATATATTGTCACAAAATTTTTCTAGCGGATTTTCTAAACATGACGTCACTAGATTTTTATAAGCTAGTATGACGAAAAAATGACGTCAAAAAGACGTCACTTCAAGACGTCAAAAACACGTCATAATTTTGTTCTGATGACATCTTATGACCAAAAATTACTAAAAATGACGTCATGATGCTGACCGTTCTCTCCGTACACGGTCTATAGGTAAGCACCGCGCTCTTTGTACTGCGAACGGGAAACCCAGACAAGGCATTGATAAATTCTTTACGATAATGCGGATAGTCTGTCTAGCATCGTGCGTCAACTCTCGGTAATGGCTGGTACCCGAACGCACAAAAACATTTATTTGCTCATGAAAAGTAACTTTTGTTTTGAGCAGGTAATATCTCTGGCAGCCATCTAGTTCAGTGTACAAGATTCAAATAGGAGGTACCGCCCCCCTCCCCCAAGCAGCAAGCTGAAGTCTTAATAACATGTCTTTTTAGTAAGTTTTGATCATATTTGGTCAGCAAAGACATCATAAGATGACGACAAAATGATGCTAAAAAGACCACCCTACGTCACAGACAAATGACGTCTTTAAGATAATAAAATATTGACGCATATAAGTTTTTCATAAGTTTTTCAAAAGCTACAATAATATATTTTTTTCAGTAAAGAATTTTTAATTATGGAGTGAACATGCTTGCAATCTTGCACTGCAAGGTCGCATCTCTCGGCCCACTGTCCTAGCTGGAGATGCAGATTTTTACACTAGGTATTTATTTCAAAACTAGTTGAAATCAGTAACCCTAGACTGGGCTCAAGCTATTTTTGTTCTTATCGGTACGGTGTAGGCGATAACATCAAGCTCAAAAAATTTCCTATAAAAAGCAAAGATGTTGAATAAACGTAGTAGTTAATTGTCCATTACGTTATCTATCGGTAGGGTTTTTTCTATTTCAATTGTGAAAATTATTTGTCTAATTTTTCGGTAATATGATATTTCGGTTGGATTTTGACACGATCATATATTGTCACAAAATTTTTCTGGTGGATTTTCTAAACATGACATCACTAGATTTTTTAAGCTAGTATGACGAAAAAATGACGTCAAAAAGACGTCACTTTAAGACGTCAAAAACACGTCATAATTTTGGTCTGACGACCAAAAATTGCTAAAAATGACGTCATGATGACGTCAGCTTGCTGCTTGGGGCCATAAGGTATCTAAATATTATTGTCAAGGCTATACTTAATTTTAAAAAATATCCATAAAATTTAAAACCCACCCTGTATATTGGCAACTCCTATTTTTTAAAACAAACTAATGCTAGTTATTACAATATATATTTTTAAATAATACAGAATGTACAAAAAGTTTTTCAAATTTTAAAATGTTTTACAGCCTTATTTATAAAATCGAAAAAAAAGAGAACATATTAGTACTGTCAAGTGAAATAAAAATTGACATTATAAAGGAATACCAAAAAATTTTAAACCTTTTTTTTTCATAGCCTTCATTTTTTAGGCAACCTTATAGCGGTACTTTATTTGTTTAAGTATAATTTTTAATATAAAATAGTTTTTATCCGGTAAACAGATTGGTTAAGGTCGCTTTCTATTCGCATCTTAGACTATAATATAAAACCTTAAATGTAAACCACGGCTTAAAATATTTTGTAATTGGCTGCACAATTTTATCTCAATTCATTAGAAAATATGGAATTCTGGCCACGATTTCGAAATCACGACGGGCAAGGAAACCATAAAGACGCTGCCATATTCATGTCAAGTAGCCGTAATTTTCTTGGATTGGGTTTTTTTATAGCTTGTAAACAATAATTAAGTTGGGAAGCAATTTTTATATAGTATGTACTTGCTTAAGGTATGGTAATTAAAGTTTTAATTTGATATATCACGTGAAACATGATGTTGTTACCGTCTAATAGTAAAAGAGCTAGTGAACCCTTCGAGTAAGACTGGAAATTTGTATAGTGATGAATCATAGCATGCTAAGTATGATATTCATCACCTGGCAAGCATCAGCCCTGCACATTATCACCATGTATATTTTTAAAAGTTTATAAAAATAAATAAAAAAACTTGGCTGGGATTTGGTTTATTCATAGTTAGGTTTAAAAAAAATTGACAGGCGTTTTTGATGAGCACAAGTACCTGCCGGGCGAACTAAAAGTGTGGTATACAGTGCATTTTTATTTTTTACAGATCAATTTTAATAAGTCAAATTTGAGATATGACATTGATGCCTAAAAACTATATTTTTAAGTAATATTGACAGTTGACAAGACCCGCGTCCAGCCGCCATCTTAAAATTTGTATCTGTCAATTTTACTCTAAAATATAGTGCATCAATTTCATATCACAAAGTTTACTTTTTTAAATTGATACACAAATAGAACAAAAATAATCAAGATATGCACTGTATACCCCACCTTTCAGTTCGCCTGGCAGGTACTTTTGCTATTCGAAAACGCCTGTCATTTTTATTTCAAACCTTACTATGCATAAACTAAATCCTAGAAAAAATTCTAGCTTACAGCGCCAAGTTTTTTATTAAATTAAATTTTTTGTAACTTTTAAAAATATACACAAGATACAAATTTTCGAACGAGCGATTTTGTCGACATTTTCTTTGTATCCATTTACATAACTAAACTCTTGGTTGTAGATCTTGGGTTGTAGTGCTTGCACTCTTTGTAAGCGATAAGGATGGAGAAGTTGTTCGTGCAATATTTCTCACACGACACTTTTGGAAAATTTTCTTGAAATGCGATTCGCCTTGTACTGTACGTATAATCGGCGAGCTTCACAGGAACTACCATTTGCCTTGCCGTACATGAAATGCATATCAGCCATTTCTAAGAATAAATACTCCACCATAAAAAAACGATTTAAAAATTAAACAGTTTTGACAATTTAATAGGCATACACTGGGAAAATGCACTTAAATTGTTTTCATGGCAGTCAGCGCCTACTTTAATACTTTCTTAATAAAACACACTTTAGATAAATGTAGTTGTATTTTCTTCGGATCACTCTAACTCGAGAACTGTTAGTCTGGCAGAATTTTCCAAAAATATCTTTTTTATGATAGAAATATCATATCTTAATTCCTTATTAGAAAGTCAAAAAAGTCCAAGAACAAAAAAAAGGGCCACATTAAATTGGGTACGCCCCTGTCCAGCGCACCACTGCTTAAAACTTCAATTACGCAGTTGGTGACGATTATTACTTTTATCGAGAGTAACTCGTATACCAAATATCATAGCTCTATCTAACAGGTTCCCGAGATAAAAAAATAAAAACCAGTTTTCATCTTCAAAGGGGCATAATGCCTTTGGGAGGCACTTCAATACACATGTTCATGTGAACTTTTTTCATATATTTTTGAGTAGAATCACCCCTTAAAGTATACGAACGAAATTTCCGGACACCCTATATATGTATTAGGTTTGGTCATAAAAATAATTTAATTTAACTGTTTCTACATAAATATTTTGTGTAGACCTACATAAATAATTTTTTCACTGCCCCAAAGACTTTACATTTTTTAATATTAAAATCATTGTGACACTGAAAAAAAAAAATATATATATATATATATATATATATATATACATATATATATATATATATATATACATTTTTTAAACATATATCATCTTATTTTTAAAACATCGGAGCTATATTTTTGCCTCTTCTAGTGATTTTAATAATTCACAGTTACCAACGTACAAAGATGATATCAATATTTTTTGTAGGTTCTTTTTAAACAGAAAAAATACGATGTCAATAACAATCGACTTGTTCCGGAAAACTTTGAAATTGTAGCTCAGAAGGTAGTAACTGTTTGCATCAAGGCTTTTATTCCAATCATAAGCCTTCAAAGAATTATTTTTTTATTTCGAAAGTATTAAGAACAACAAAGGCTTAAATCACTGAAGAAGAGACACGATATCCTTAGATACAAATCTAAATTGAAATCAGCAACAGTGAAAAATAGACATTGCTACTGTAAATCTAAGAATTCTGAAACGATTGCATGTAAATGTCCAAAAAATACCAGGTAATCTCTCATACTTTATTACTTTATTAAATTTTCTTAAAAAAAATACTTCGGCTGACAAGAGCATTTTTTAGAGCAAAGAAATTCCCTTAAAATAACTATTGGTGCCCTTTGATACAGTTAATTTTAAGAAACTTTTGTAGAAGAAGAAAAAATCCTTCACAATGATTCTAAAGTATATGTGAAAGACATTGGAAAGGCAATTTTCTCCTTGTGCAAAAGTCTCTGGGGCTCAACTGTATCAAGGGCACCAATAGTCACTTTTGGGATATTTCTTAAATGTAAAAGAAATGCTCTATTCAGCCAAACTATTCAGTCAAATAATTTGTTTTTGTTAAGAAAACTTATTAAAATATTAATGTATGAGAGTTTACCCTGTATATTTTTGGGCGGTTACATGCAATCCTTTCAGAATCCTTACATTTACAGGTACCTATATCTATCTTTAACTGTTGCTTAAAAAATATATTTCTATTTAGATTTGTTACTGAAGACATTTTGTCTCTTCTTGATTGGTTGTCGAGAATTTGCCTTCGTTGTTCTTTTCGAAATAAAAAAATAATCCTTTGCTGGCTTACAATTGGAATTGAAGACTTGATCCAAACAGTTTCTACTTTCTGAGCAACATTTTCCAAGGTTGCCGGTACAAGTCGATTGTTAAGGACATCTTTTATTTTTCAAGTTCAAAACAACCGCACAAAAAATAATGGAAAACATCTTTGTATGTTGGTAATTGTAAATCACAAGGACCCTAAAAACTAAAGGCAATGGCGGCTCAAGCGCCAAATACTCGACAAAAACACAGGCATCTTAAATGCCTTTAAGTAAATTTTTAACTATTAATAGCAGGCTCCAGCAGAAGCTTTACAAGGAACGGCATACACCTAGGACTAATACAAGAGCCTTGGATAAATGGTGGAATGATTAAAGGACTGCCAACAAATTCATGTAAGTTAGTTTATTCTACTTCTCATGGCACGCCACGTGTGGCTTTTACTATTTAGTAAAAATATATATTTTGTTTTACTTTCAGAGTTTATTACCAGAGGTCTTACTGCAGCAGTCACAGAAATACCTACAAGTAAAGGTAAGAGACAAATAATCATTGCCTCAGCATACTTTCCAGAGGCGACTGAAAATCTGCGCCCCGAAAGCATCCGAAACTTTGTGAACTGGTGCAGAAGAAGCAACAAACAACTCATTCTGGGTTGCGACGCGAATGCACACCACACTACATGGGACAGCACGAACATAAACAAACAAGGTAACTACCTTTTAGAATATTTGTCTGCAAAAAATTAGCAAAGAGGTTCTACATCTAACCGTAGCTACTCCTTTCACACCTAACCAAATTAAAAACTGACAGGGCTTAAATGAACTGTCTATGGACCATAAACATATAAGGTTTGTCGTTGAGGCAGAGATAAAGCGCCTCGTGAAGCCCAGACTAACCGATTGGGTTTCCTATGAAGAACACCTAAAGTCGGAAGTTGAGGGCATAGCTCTCCCCACAGAAACAGTTGAGGAGCTGTAAGTAGCTTTAAATCATATGAAAGAATCGGTTAGATCTTCATATGAAAAAATTTGCCCTACAAAAAAGTGGCAACTCTACGAGATGTGCCATGGTGGAATAGGGAACTCGATCGATTAAAGACTGAAGCAAGGAAAGCCTTCAACGCCGCAAAGACGCTGAACAACTGGGACAACTATCATAGTGCCCTTACTGAATATAACAAAGAGATGAGGAGATCAAAAAGAAGAACCTGGAGAACATTCCGCGAAGGTATTAATGAACTAAGCAGTGCGGTTACAATAGGTCCTCTCAAGAGATCACTCAAATGGCATTGGACTGATCAAAAAACAGTCCGACGACAGATTTTTCAGAACCCTAAGGAAAGCCTAAAAATTCTACTAAAAACTCACTTTCCAGGGTCTATAGTTGCTGAAGACGAGCCGTCACAGGATATTCCAGCATGGAGCGTATATCGCCCCACGAGAGATAGAAAAAGCCTGGCGAGCAAAATCTTCACAGATAACAAAATAACTTGGGCGATAAACAGCTTCAAGCCGTACAAATCAAAGAGCTCTAAAGGGTTACTACTGCACTTAAAGGCAATATTTAAAGCCAGTTAGACTCTGGGTTACATACCTATAAGATGGTGAAAGGTAAAGGTGTCATTCATCCCAAAGATTGGACGGCGCCCTTCAGAGGAACAGAAGTCTTACTGCGCCATCAGCCTCACCTTTTTCTCCTAAAATCTATGGAGAGAATCATAGTTCTGCACATCAGAAGTGAGTTTATTTCAAAAAACCACTACACTCTAACTAATTTGCATACCAGTCTGCAAAATCTGCGATCAACGCTCAACAGAGCCTCGTTAGCGATATTGAAAAAACATTCGCAACAAAGGAAGTGGCTTTGCGTGCATTCTTAGACATAGAGAGGGCCTTTGACAACACCTCATATGAATTCATACAAAGAGCCGCAGAAACTAGAGGAATAGAACCGTCAACAATAAAATGGATTAAATCCATGATCAAAAGTCGCATTATTAGTTCGTCTATAGGGGACGCGACTGCCACGGTCAGGGCAGTAAGGGATGCCCGCAAGGCGGGGTCCTGTCTCCTGCGCTCTGGTCAATGGTGGTTGATGATCTCCTTGTGAGACTGACTAACAAAGGCTTTACTGTACAAGGATATGCCAACGACCTTATTATAACCATCATGGGAAAGCATGACTGCATTGTTTCTGCACGCATGCAAACTGCCCTAAACATCGTAAAAATTGGTGTACCGAGGAGGGACCTAATGTCAATCCGAGCATAATCGTCATAGTACCGTTCACAAAAAAGGAAGCCTAATACATACCTATAAAAGCTCCAACGCTAAACGGCAAAACGATCGAGCTCTCAAAAGAAGTAAAATACCTGGGAATAGTCCTTGACCAGGGACTTAATTGGAACTCATACTTAGAAAGGACTACCGAAAAAGCTACAAGGGCATTATGGTCATGCCGTAGACTATTTGAAAAACATGGGGACTTAAACCCAATATGATCTATTAGTCATAAATAACTGTCGTAAAATAACCTACGCCTCTTTGGTGTGGTGGCAAAAACCGGAAGAAATACCGACACAAGGGAAGCTAAAAAAACTACAAAGGCTTGCCTGTCTTGGTATTACAGGGGCGATGAGAACTACTCCAACCGCCACCATGGAGGCAATGCTGGGCTTGCTCCCGGTCCATCTGAGCGTAAGGAGAAAAAAATGTCGGACGACCCTAAATATATATGTTAAAACAGTAAAATTAAAATATTTTTATGACCAAACCTAATAGATCTAGACTTCATGTGCTATACTATGATAGCTGCACCATGTACTGAAGCAGGCCAGCCGCTAAGTCCCTAAGGACATTGTTAGTAGAAGACCTGCAGGTTATGGAAGACGACGAAAGAAGGTAATTAAAGACGTTGCTTTTGAATACTGGGATCTTAAGTAATTTGGAAATAAAAGCCGCTTTGGCGGCTCAGGGACGTTTTCACCAAGTCCTTTGGGCTGTGTAATCGACCTTTTTTTTATCTTTGGTTAATCCACGAAAACTAAAAGCCTAAATACTAACGCACCGTGGGTGTCTTAAGCTAGGTAGGAGGGCGTTTTTTGATCCCCAGAAAGTTTGGCAAAGACGCAATGCAGTAGAAAGCATTTCTAAAAGAACCAGTGTTTCTTTCTTAAATTAGATGACAGAAAAATTTATAGACGTAGTAACGTCATCATTGTTTTTAAGTCCGATAAAAAGCGTAATTGGTTTTGCAGGCATTTAAATCTTGAATAGTAGGAAAAGCGAAATACCACTGAAGAAACGGTAAAAATTTTAAACTTGGCTCTGGTATCGTTTTAAAGCTGCATCATTATATGATATCGAAATGTCACCACTGTCTTGTAAGAAACGTGACCGGTGTCGTAGAAAGCTGTAACATGGTAGAAAATAAGCGTACTTTACTCTTACTCGCAGTTTTTATTTTTTTACCTGCTCTTTATACCCTTAATTTTTTATTAAAACTTACTACGGCCAATACATTTTATGCACCACCTTTTATAAGGAATAATTTTTTTGACAAATTAAAAAAAATCTGTTATTGTATTTTTAATGGACCTCGCTGTATTTTCATTTTGTCAAGTTTAAACGTTTTCTTTTTTGTTTTAATAATAGAACCATATTCTTATTTTCAAAATTTAAAAAATCGTCTTATATTTTGTTACTGATCTCTGACATAATAGAATACATTGTAATATTAAAGTCAGGCTTTATTTAACCCATTTTTATTGTAATGCAAACGGGATCGGCCAGAACACCTTATTATCTACCTTTATATTACAATAAGTAAACGTCTATTCGATCCTTCTAAAGTATAAGCATAAATTGCAAAATTTTCAAGAAAAATTCCGGCACATTTGATCCAGCCGTGGCTCTCATTCAATATTCCATTCTTTTAGTGCCGAATACATTTTTGATATTGCCCCATGCGTTATGCCTGCCGTTCACTTTATCATCAGGCAAAGAAAGCTTCGAAGAACAATCGTTCCCAAAGGAAAACGGCCATATTGTAAAAATAGCACTTTTCGTTTTTGCAATTTAGCTTGAGCTTCTGATAAATGAGCCGAGTTTTATACCGCTCTTTCAAATTTAGGTTTTTATATATAAATACTAACAGAAACCATTTTTTCTTGCTATTTATTAATATAATATAAGAAAGCCTGGACATTGAAAAAATGGCTTTATTCTTTTTTATTGGTTACTTAATGAAGAAAAATAGTCCGTTGTCATCCTAAGAATAAAAGCCCACAAGATATTATTAAATTGTGTCAATAAGTCATGTTTAAAAGAACATGTTGTACATGTTGACTTATGTAGAGATATACTTTTCCAAATAAGCTGATCGACAGCACCAAAACAAAACATGTTTTTTTAAATAATCGGTATACTACAAAATGTTTAAAAAGACATTAGAATATTTAGGACAGTAATTTCTCAGTTTACAGAAAAATAGACAATTATTAGAACACACGCAAAAAATATTTAGAACTGGACTTTTTAATTTAAATAAAACTTGATTCAGCGAAATAAATACCCGAAATAAACTGTTTTTTAAGCTTTTGTTACTTGTGCAGTTTTTGCTAATTGGGAGGTCAAAGTAAGGTTTTTATATACAATACATTTTAATTAAAAAATTAAAACAATATTAATAATATAAATAATTTTGTCATTTTAACACTTTAAAAAAATCTAAAAGACATTACTTTTTATTTTTAGGAAAACACATTTAATGTCAAAATTAACTTGCTGAGGGTTATCCTTTTCCCTCACCAGTACAACCATCAAAAACTTTAAATGGGAAGGAGGGTCAAATGATACCTTTTCTAAAATAGTTTTAAATTCCCATTTTATTAGTTTAAACTTTTTTTTTAATTTTAAATTGGAAAAGTAGTTACCAAAAAAAAAATACCCTAAATACCGGGTCCCTAACCGGTGTAAACAAGACCCAGGTATTTTTTACTTATTTGAATAGAAAATACCGTTCCGATTACAACGACACTCGATTTTCTACTTCTAGGCATCTAACCTCTATTCTTTTTTTTTTAATTTTAGGACCTTGTAACGGTACAAATTTGTACGTTTAGGGTTTTACTGGAAAGAAAAGAAATGCCATAGAATAAAGGGTATTATAACATGTGATAACTGCTTACTTACGTGATATTGTCCGTATAGTTTGAATAATTTAATTTAGTAATTTGTTGTTGAATACTTTTATAAATGAACCCAACTTAGTAGTGTAAAATTCCTTTTCTAATGAATAATACCACTGACATATAACAATCAGTTTAATTGAGCGGTTTTTAACCAATGTCAACGCATTCCTGCCTGAAGAAATGTACATTTTGCATATAATTATAATAAAGAATATTTTACGGTTCATATTTCCTGAAATAAACAACTAAAAGTAAGGTTATATTAATTATTTTCATTTTGAGTGACAGTTAACCCCGAGGGCCGACACATAGTCTTGGCGGTAATATTTAGCCCAGCATATTAGAGGGTAAAGTACTTGGAGTGCATGCTAGAGGCGTTATTCGTTTTATAAATTGATTTATTGATTAATTTAGGATAGGTATTGATCCTATTGCTTATTACTGGGTGTTCGGGACGATGGATCGTCATTAATTAATGGTGTAGTGGTCATTGGACTGGAAATTTTATGAGGGTTGTTGTCTGGGAATCCTTATGGCCGTGACGTCATATATGCAAAGAATCTTTGCCGAAATTTCCATATTTGAACTGTCAAAGGCAGAGGTTGGTAGATTTTGGAAGGTGAGAGTTCACTTGCCTTTTGAACGTAGTCTGACTAACAGGTCTTCGAGTTTTTTAAATTATTTCTCTAAGAGAGATGTGAGCTACCTAGAAAGGAAGTCTATCTGTTTTTCGTTAAATGTTCAATGTGATTTTGTAGCCTCCAAAACATCTAGAGGTGAGTTTTTTCACTATTTATATATTATAAAGGGTTTTTTTTATACTTGAGGATTCTTTTTTGCTGCGATGGCTTCGTTTTTTTATATGAGATTTCTCTTTACAGGCTTTTTATGTGGTACCCTTAAGTTAACCTGAATGTACAGGTTTTAAATATCCATATGTGGAAATTGCAGCGATAAAATCTCCCAATTTTCCCGGATTTTTGAACATTTTCAAGGCCACGTGGTGCGTCCTTGTGACCTTGGTTTGCCAGGGCGGTTGCTGAGTAGCCACCCATGTGATTTGGAGACAACCCATTAATTAAATTGCTTTTGGAGTATCGAGTGGCAGCGGTGCTGTTGGCCCCAACTGTAGTCAACGTTGGACGAGTTTGGAGGGTGTCTTCCGTGGTTGGAAAACGAAGGTTGGACAGGGTCCACGAGAGGTACAAGGACATTTATGTCCAGATAATTTTTTGAATTTAATTATTAAAACTGCATTAACCGAATAATAGTCGGTATCCTGTAATAAATCATTTTTTATTTGTAATTTTACAATTTAAAATTTTATACGCTATTTAACCCACAACTCTAAAAACCATCTTGATTTAAAGTTTTAATAGATTTATATCGTTGTTAAATTTATTATGTTATTTAACCCACATTACTTCATTGTTGGTAAATTTATGGTATTTATACGTATTTGGTAGCATCACAGATCTGTGGTTCAAACCTATTTAATATTTACTTTGGGTAGTATTTTTTTATATTGGTAAAGTGCACTAATGGTAATTTTGTAATTTATATATATTAATTGAATTTGATTCAATTTACCCATATTTGGTAAAGCATTAGGCAGGCATTTTGTATAGGCCTTGGCCGCCATTTTATTAACCCCCTGTGTAATTATTACACTTTCATATTTTCATAATTTATTGCTAATTTATTTAATAATTTGCTTAATAACTTGTTTTTTATTAATTTAATTAATTGCTTGTATTTTAAAAAATTCAATGTTCCATAGGAACATTGGTTACATTGCCCTGTTAATTTTTATAAATTTATTCAATTAAAGCTATGCTAGTCCACCTAGCATAATAGTGATTCAAAGGTCACAGTTTATTTGTTTTGTTGACTGGATCACTATTCTTGTTTTTTTGGGTTAAGGGTGACCAGTGTTTTTATGGACTGATATTGAGTATTTTCCAAATTTACTTTAGGGTACACGTCTTTGTCTTAATGATAGACGTCTAGTTTTAGTCCATAGTGTAAGTGTAAGTTGTCCTGTGTAAATTATTTCAATACTTAATTTATTTATTAAATTTAAATCATTTTAAAAGCTTGGCTTTGTTTTCAATTTCCTTTTTTTGTTAGTGTTAGCACTAACTGGCGCCCAAATAATTAAGATACATTGCTGTGATTAAGATTTCACTTCAAATAGATATAATCAGTTTTTTTTACTTGAAACTCAAACAAAGGTTTAATTTAATCGACTCATGACCCGCTCTCCGATGAAAAGCTGTCGCGCTTATGTTGCCTAGTTTTATTACCAGCTAATTAGGTTACATAAAATTGGCGCCCAACGTTAGGGGCTGATTTGTTGAGTTTTCCTGTTTTATTTATTTTAAATAAATTGTTTTTTCTTTATATTGACATTGATTTGAGACTTAAAGTCTTACTGCAAACTGCAGATTGTTAGTTTCTTTTTGGAATTTAAAGCAAAACCAAGTATATCTTTAAGAACAAACTTACACGGACTAAACGTTTGCATTTATTTTTTTCAGGTTTTTTTTGTAAGGTTGTTTGATAAATATTTTGCGGTTATAGAGTATTGTTTACTTAAGCATCTAAAATTTAAAATAGTTTTGTGGTTAAATAGCCTATATAGCTTCATATAATTTTTATTTCTTTTGTGTGGTACAAATCAGTATATTCTTTGGTATTTGTATTACTTTATTAATTTACAATGGAAATTTCTTATGATTTTTGTCCGGAACACTTAAAAGTTTTTGAACTTAATTACGAATTAAAAATCAGAGGTATTACTACTGATCGAAGAGTAGATACTTCTAGTAAACGTAAATATTTGAGGCGTAGATTGAAAAGTGATATTTCTAGACCGGGGCTTAATTATGAAACGCAGGATTTTGACTTTAAAACGGAAAAAGAGGAAATAGAGGAATCAGTGGGCAGTATCGTTACTGAGGTAGATGACTTTAATGGTTCTCGTCCAGAGGTGTATGAGAGGCTGTGTAGCAGAATAAAACATGTTTTTGGTAGGGTTTCGCGAATTCCTAATGTTGCTGAAACAAGTGAAGAACAACGTAATTATAGGGGTGATAATTTAATTAAAATAACAGTAATCCAAGAGGACTTGGATGAAATTTTTCAGAAATATAATGCTTCCGGCTTAAGTGTTAATGCTAGTGCGCATGCTTCAGTAAATAATTTTCCTATTAATAGTAAACATTCACCAATGGTTTGTAAATGGGGTATAACTTTTAATGGTAATATTAATAAAGATCAAGTGGTTTCATTTTTGACACGGGTTGAAGAGTTAAGGATAGCTAGGGGCTGTAGTAAGGAGGAATTGTTTTTGTCTGCTTCTGATTTATTTGAGGGTATTGCTCTTGAGTGGTTTAGGTCAAACCTACGAAAAAATAAATTTAATAGTTGGGACACATTAGTTATCGCACTTAAACAAGATTTTCTCTCAGTAGATTATGAAGATGACCTTTTAAATAAAATTAAAGAACGTAAACAACAACCTGGTGAAAGAATTATTATTTTTATTTCTATTATGGAAAATATGTTTAACAATTTATCAACACCTATTGGTAGTAAAGAAAAATTAAAAATAATTCGAAAAAATATTTTGCCCGATTTTTGCGCTCATTTAGCTTTGCAGGATATACCTGATCTTAATACACTCTCTGAAATATGTCGAAAGTTAGAGGATGCAGGTGTAGTTTCAAAAAAATCTAGTGCTTCTGGAAAAGTTTTTAGTTTTGAATCAGATGCTACTAAAGGTCAAGCATGTTCTTGTTCTTGTTCACAGAGCACTGGTTTTCAGAAACGGCATTCTCCTCCTCCATCAAAAAAACATTTAAAAAATAAAAAGTCAAATGTTTCGGTAATCACTTGCTTTTCTTGTAAGAAAGTTGGACATAAGTCTGTTGACTGTCCAGGAAAAAATAATTCAGTTTATTGTTTCGGTTGTAAGAGGCCAGGTGTAATAAGACCTAACTGTCCTCAGTGTTCTGACAAAAAATCAAAAAACGGTTTGCGCCCGGATCACAGGCAATAGGTCGCTGTGCTCCGAAGTGGAATTACCAGACCTACG
Organism: Listronotus bonariensis; assembly: GCA_014170235.1. Classification (NCBI taxonomy): domain Eukaryota; kingdom Metazoa; phylum Arthropoda; class Insecta; order Coleoptera; family Curculionidae; genus Listronotus; species Listronotus bonariensis. The sequence goes on from JACEGR010006174.1 coordinate 41,241, forward strand.
CGTTTAATACAACAACTTTATGTGAGTGGCAGAAGTGGTTAAAAGTATTGGAAGATTTTCTTAGAAGCAAGAAGGTACAGCAATCTGAAGCAAGAGTTAGTCCATTGTTAGTTGAGAAGCAACAGGACAATAGGCCGTATGTGAGCTTACAGATTTTTGGCAGGTCGATTGTGGCGCTTGTTGACAGCGGAGCGACTCATAGTGTGATAGGAGGAGCTGGACTTAGTTTGCTAAAGCTTTGGAACTGTAAGGTTTCAAATGCCAAAGATACTACTGTCACTACTGCGGATAATACTGTTCAGATGGTCGAAGGCTGCGTAAGTTTGCCAATGGAACTTAACGGAATCGTCAAACTGGTGGAAGTGCTGATTGTGCCTTCAATTGCACAAACTTTAATCGTGGGCTCAGACTTTTGCAGAAAGTTTGATTTGAAGATTGATTTTGAGAATAATTCTTTTCTGGTGGGAAAATCGAAAATGGATACAAATGTTTCAATTATTATTGGAAATATTTATAGCATTAATAAAATATGTCCTCGATCAGATTTATCAGAAGAACAATTAAAACGATTGGATGAGGTAAGAGAAAAATTCAAGACTTTGGCTTCTACAGATAAAAGGTTGGGTAGGACCAACAAGATTGTTCACCATATCGATACTGGGAATGCAGAACCAACTAAGCAGAGACACCATGTAATGTCTCCTTACAGATTGAAAATATTAAATGAAGAATTGGATCGAATGTTAGAACAAGGCGTGGTTAGGCCTTCCGAAAGTCCCTGGGCTAGTCCCGTTTTAATAGTGGAGAAGTCAAATGGTTCCCCTCGTCTGTGTTTTGATGGACGAAAATTAAACGCCGTAACTAAGAAATCAGCGTATCCATTGCCAATTGTCAACCATGTGTTGAGTAGGTTGTCTGGTGCTCAGTTTTTAAGTAGCATAGATTTGAAGTCAGCTTTTTGGCAGATCCCTTTGTCCCCAGAGTCATGCGAGAAGACAGCTTTTGTTGTACCAGGTCGTGGACTATTTGAAATAAACAACTAAAAGTAAGGTTATATTAATTATTTTCATTTTGAGTGACAGTTAACCCCGAGGGCCGACACATAGTCTTGGCGGTAATATTTAGCCCAGCATATTAGAGGGTAAAGTACTTGGAGTGCATGCTAGAGGCGTTATTCGTTTTATAAATTGATTTATTGATTAATTTAGGATAGGTATTGATCCTATTGCTTATTACTGGGTGTTCGGGACGATGGATCGTCATTAATTAATGGTGTAGTGGTCATTGGACTGGAAATTTTATGAGGGTTGTTGTCTGGGAATCCTTATGGCCGTGACGTCATATATGCAAAGAATCTTTGCCGAAATTTCCATATTTGAACTGTCAAAGGCAGAGGTTGGTAGATTTTGGAAGGTGAGAGTTCACTTGCCTTTTGAACGTAGTCTGACTAACAGGTCTTCGAGTTTTTTAAATTATTTCTCTAAGAGAGATGTGAGCTACCTAGAAAGGAAGTCTATCTGTTTTTCGTTAAATGTTCAATGTGATTTTGTAGCCTCCAAAACATCTAGAGGTGAGTTTTTTTCACTATTTATATATTATAAAGGGTTTTTTTTATACTTGAGGATTTTTTTTGCTGCGATGGCTTCGTTTTTATATGAGATTTCTCTTTACAGGCTTTTTATGTGGTACCCTTAAGTTAACCTGAATGTACAGGTTTTAAATATCCATATGTGGAAATTACAGCGATAAAATCTCCCAATTTTCCCGGATTTTTGAACATTTTCAAGGCCACGTGGTGCGTCCTTGTGACCTTGGTTTGCCAAGGCGGTTGCTGAGTAGCCACCCATGTGATTTGGAGACAACCCATTAATTAAATTGCTTTTGGAGTATCGAGTGGCAGCGGTGCTGTTGGCCCCAACTGTAGTCAACGTTGGACGAGTTTGGAGGGTGTCTTCCGTGGTTGGAAAACGAAGGTTGGACAGGGTCCACGAGAGGTACAAGGACATTTATGTCCAGATATTTTTTGAATTTAATTATTAAAACTGCATTAACCGAATAATAGTCGGTATCCTGTAATAAATCATTTTTATTTGTAATTTTACAATTTAAAATTTTATACGCTATTTAACCCACAACTCTAAAAACCATCTTGATTTAAAGTTTTAATAGATTTATATCGTTGTTAAATTTATTATGTTATTTAACCCACATTACTTCATTGTTGGTAAATTTATGGTATTTATACGTATTTGGTAGCATCACAGATCTGTGGTTCAAACCTATTTATTATTTACTTTGGGTAGTTTTTTTTTATATTGGTAAAGTGCACTAATGGTAATTTTGTAATTTATATATATTAATTGAATTTGATTCAATTTACCCATATTTGGTAAAGCATTAGGCAGCCATTTTGTATAGGCCTTGGCCGCCATTTTATTAACCCCTGTGTAATTATTACACTTTCATATTTTTCATAATTTATTGCTAATTTATTTAATAATTTGCTTAATAACTTGTTTTTTATTAATTTAATTAATTGCTTGTATTTTAAAAATTCATTGTTCCATAGGAACATTGGTTACATTTGCCCTGTTAATTTTTATAAATTTATTCAATTAAAGCTATGCTAGTCCACCTAGCATAATAGTGATTCAAAGGTCACAGTTTATTTGTTTTGTTGACTGGATCACTATTCTTGTTTTTTTTGGGTTAAGGGTGACCAGTGTTTTTTATGGACTGATATTGAGTATTTTCCAAATTTACTTTGGGGTACACGTCTTTGTCTTAATGATAGACGTCTAGTTTTAGTCCATAGTGTAAGTGTAAGTTGTCCTGTGTAAATTATTTCAATACTTAATTTATTTATTAAATTTAAATCATTTTAAAAGCTTGGCTTTGTTTTCAATTTCCTTTTTTTTGTTAGTGTTAGCACTAACTGGCGCCCAAATAATTAAGATACATTGCTGTGATTAAGATTTCACTTCAAATAGATATAATCAGTTTTTTTACTAGAAACTCAAACAAAGGTTTAATTTAATCGACTCATGACCCGCTCTCCAATGAAAAGCTGTCGCGCTTATGTTGCCTAGTTTTATTACCAGCTAATTAGGTTACAACCTCGCGAAAATAAAATAGGTTTTAGTCAAACCTCTTAAAATCACTTAATTTAAATAGTTTTGGAGAATGGATCAACAATGGTAATGGTCGTTAGGTTCTTAAAACTCACGGAAAAAAGTTATAAGCCATTTAAGGTCCTTAATTTATTATTTAAATAATTGCATCTGCCTTAGTGCAATATTTATCTTTCTTTGTTAGTTTCTAAAGAAAATAACATAAAATTTTAGTATATTAAAATAATCAGTTTACAAACTTGTTTACTGTCAAAAAATCACTTCCGGTTTAACCGTAAGTACTAGCAACTTTTCTATTTTCAATACAAGTGCCTACTTTTCTATATTTTTGTATTATTCATAAAATTATTTTTTATTATTATGTTATAGAGGGTACTTCTTTTAAATTGGCGGCCAGAGAATACTTAAAACATAAATTTCTGCTTTATTTATTTTTTGGTAAGTAGGTTCTGAAAACAAATAATGACCTATTTAACTTTTACAGGTAATGATCAAGACACGCGGTAGCGTGTCAAGTCAAGTTTAATATTAATATATTCCATTTTTCTTAATAAACTACTTACGTTTCGTAATCTCAATTTTTAATGTAATTAATGAGAGACAATTTAAGACTTTTTTAATTTGAAATGAAAACACTCCTATTTTATTTTATATTTTAAGACCACACCAAAGTCTTTTTCTAATAACATGTCACAACCTATTGTTCATGATGGCGGCCATAGATCATTCATTTACGGGATCCCGATCACGAAATTTATAATTAAATAATCCATGACTTTGTTATAGTTTATTTGTTTTCTGAAGATATAAATTAAAACAATATATTATTTGGCTTTTTTGAGGTCTAAGACATTTACTAAATATTTAAATAAAACTTTAACTCTTTATATATTAGTTTAGATAAGAAAATTATGGTACTTCCGGGTACTACCAGAAGTAATTTTAAGGTTATGACAATAAAAATGTTTTTGTCAATTTATGCTTTTGTTATATTGTAAATTTTTTTATTACAAAAAAATTAAAGTAACCTATTAGTTCATAATTTGTCGGAATTTTACAGCAACATGAGTTTTTACTACTTTACTCTGCTCATCACCCCTTTTAACTCCCTAGGTTCCTTAAGTTTATTTACTTAATAATTTATTAAAAACTGAATATTTTTAGATTAGCGCTATAGTGTTTATGCTCAAAACAGTGTACAAAATCAGTATGTCTCCATAATTCTTAGAAAATATTTGATTTAAAAACAAAATAGTAGAAAACGGTGTATAATACTGTATTCAAAATTATGACAAATGTTTAAATTTTGAAGGTATCAGTTTCATACATGGTTTTCTATTGTTTTGTTTTAAATCGAATTTTCCAAAAATTATGGATACATACTGATTTTGGACACTGTTTTAAGTATACACACATTAGCGCTCATCCAAAATATTCAGTTAAATTAAGTGAACAAACTTAAGGAACTGAGGGGTGAATAGGGGTGCTGGGCGGGGTATAGTAGTGGGTACTTTTATGTTGCTGTAAAATTTAAACAAATTATAAACTGAGGGCTCACTTAATTTTAATTTTTTTGTTATTATTATATATTAGACGCCTCATATGTAACATACTAAACTGTTATTATTTGTTATTATTATTATATTATTAAAATATAATAGTAATAGACACATACATATCGCGATTTCACGATTCCAGATTTAAAAAAAAAAACATTTCTTTATTTACGGAATTTTAAATAAGAAAGGACACTTTCAGTGAGTGAAGACCCAGTGTGTTCTTTTGGCATTGTCTTCTATTAAGATTTAGAGAACTCGAAAATCGAAGGTTGTTAATCACCAATAAATTTTCTTAAAATGTCCTAAATTTTAAAAGGTTTTTAGGACACTCTTTGTATCACTTAGTCTAGAGAACTATACTTGGTCATTCGGCGAGACAAAAAGAGTAGTCAAAGATTTTTCTAAGGAAAGCTTAATTTTTACAAGTTTACATAAAGCTATAAACAAAAAAGATAATAAAAGAAATGGAAAGTAGTTTCAGTATTTTTTTAATAAGTTTATAAGTATATTAGAATACTATTATGAAGGTATAAAAACAAATTAACTTAATTATGTTTAAAATTTACCAAAGAAATCCGCAAAATCTATAAACAAATAATCATTTCCGTATTTTCTTTTTTTTTTAATTAGTTAATAAGTATATTAGAGAGCTGACTCTAGATAGGAATATGCTGATATAAATAGACATATGTCCAGATAATAAAGCAAAAGAAAGAAGAGATCAGGGGAGAATTTAGAATCGATAACCTTGGGGTAAAATTTACACTTTTCACCGTCCAAAAGGAGAAGGTTCACAATTCGCCGCGTATGTTTACTTTTGGGTGTATGTTGCGCGATTACTCTGGTGTTTGTGGACCGATTTTAAAAACTCTTTTTTATTTAAAAGACTGCACTTCCGCGGTGGTCACAAAATAAATTAAGTCAGGATCGCGAGAGAAAAAGGTACTAGACCTATTTTTTTCTCTCTGCCATACGTAACATCAAGGGCGCATTCAGAATTGACAACCTTGTATCGATTTATAAGCTTTTGACAGATGTTACTATTACATATGAGGCGTCTATATAATGGCTGACTATGCAAAATTTAATTTTAACATTTTAAACATCAATTAAGGATCTAATAATATAAAAACTATTAAGTATAATACATTTTTTAAAAGCTGCATCTGCTATAATTTATTGAACAAAAAATATACATGATTTTCCATTTAAAAAGTTATATGTTTGGTTCCTATCTCAAAAAATGTAAAAGTTTGAAAAAATCTAACTATACCACTGGATTTTACGTTAAAATATTCAATTATATTAGCTTTTACTTTTGTTGTTAGTTACAAGACAACCGAAAATGGAAAAAAAATGAAATTCGCCCTGTATGTTAGAAACGAAGAGGGCCATAAAAATCTTTTAGTGCCATCTTTTCTTTCATAATACACACTAATATAGTATACTTACATACCAAATTTTATATTGATACTGTAACAAATAAAAAGGCTATAGGGATAAGCCACAGCTACAAACCCCGGTATTTGGGGTGAATTATCTCGGATACTACTAAATCGATTTAAAAATAATAATTAAATTTAAAACCCGTTTAAATATAGTATTGTTTAATCCCTTTTCTCATTTTAACTTTTTGACGTTTGTGTTGATGAGGGATTAGGATAGACCTAAAAATGGAAATTTTATCATAAAAATGTGTCCCCAAAAAAAAAATAATTGATGTATACAGGCACATAGGGCATTAAAAAATATAATAAATAATTTTTAAACAAACCAAACCTTTTTTCTTTAACGCCAATATTATATAAAATCCTCTTTAACATTTACGACCAAAAATTAATGCTATGCATAAATCAAAGGATATTTATTTATTAATTTAATATTAAACGACATGTTTAATATTAATAATTAATAGTTTAAAAAACTAAAAAACACGCTTTTATATGCAACCGAACTAAAAATTAGAAAATAATTTTTCATTAAAAAAAATATTGTCATTTCATAGTAAAAAGCGTGGGGTGCATTTTACTATTTTTTCATAACTTTTCCATCATAGATATTTGCAAATATAATAATTATAACATTTAATATATTTATCACCCCACGCTTTTTACTATGAAATGACAATATTTTTTTTAATGAAAAATTATTTTCTAATTTTTAGTTCGGTTGCATATAAAAGCGTGTTTTTAGTTTTTTAAACTATTAATTATTTTTCATTTTTTAGTTTCTGCTACTCTTGACAAAATGGCGAAAATTTTTTTAATGAACAAGAGTAACAAATTTTAAAATTTTTCCAACAGATTGCAACTCACTAAAAAATTTCTTCTTCATTAAGTAGCAAAGTTTGAAATTTTGCCAACAGATGGCAATCCAGGCAATGTTTGGACCGTTGCCAACATATTGCAACCCACTAAAAAATTTCTTCTTCATTTAATAGCAAAGTTTGAAATGTTGCCAACAGATGGCAACCTAGGTGTTGTTTTTATAATATAATGGAATTTTTTTCCTGGCGATCCAAAAAAGATAACGGGATACTGTTTGCAGATTATTGCATTGTCATGTTTCCTTAATACGTGTGCAAAGTTTCAAAGAAATCGAATAGCTGGAAGTTGGTTAAAATTAGGCTCAAAGATTCCGTTACATAGGCAGCCAGATAGATAGATTGATAGATAGATAGTTACAACCCAAGTTAATAAAAGCGTGTTAAAAACGTGAACCCCACGCTTTTTACTATGAAATGACCAATATTTTTTTTAATGAAAAATTATTTTCTAATTTTTAGTTCGGTTGCATATAAAAGCGTGTTTTTTAGTTTTTTAAACTATTAATTATTTTTCATTTTTAGTTTCTGCTACTCTTGACAAAATGGCGAAAAAATTTTTAATGAACAAGAGTGGCAAATTTTAAAATTTTTCCAACAGATTGCAACTCACTAAAAAATTTCTTCTTCATTAAGTAGCAAAGTTTGAAATTTTGCCAACAGATGGCAATCCAGGCAATGTTTGGACCGTTGCCAATATATTGCAACCCACTAAAAAATTTCTTCTTCATTTAATAGCAAAGTTTGAAATGTTGCCAACAGATGGCAACCTAGGTGTTGTTTTTATAATATAATGGAATTTTTTTCCTGGCGATCCAAAAAAGATAACGGGATACTGTTTGCAGATTATTGCATTGTCATGTTTCCTTAATACGTGTGCAAAGTTTCAAAGAAATCGAATAGCTGGAAGTTGGTTAAAATTAGGCTCAAAGATTCCGTTACATAGCCAGATAGTTACAACCCAAGTTAATAAAAAAGCGTGTTAACGGCATTTATTAACTGTTATTGTTCATAAAAATTGAACACCAATGGTACAACTAACCCAATTGTGTAAAAGAACTTATTAATTTTTATTGTTCATAAAAATTGAACACCAATGGTGCAACTAACCAAATTGTGTAAAATCGAATAGCTGGAAGTTGGTTAAAATTAGGCTCAAAGATTCCGTTACATAGGCAGCCAGATAGATAGTTACAACCCAAGTTAATAAAAGCGTGTTAAAAACTAAAAAATTTCTTCTTCATTTAATAGCAAAGTTTGAAATGTTGCCAACAGATGGCATCCTAGGTGTTGTTTTTATAATATAATGGAATTTTTTCCTGGCGATCCAAAAAAGATAACGGGATACTGTTTGCAGATTATTGCATTGTCATGTTTCCTTAATACGTGTGCAAAGTTTCAAAGAAATCGAATAGCTGGAAGTTGGTTAAAATTAGGCTCAAAGATTCCGTTACATAGCCAGATTAATAGATACAGTTACAACCCAAGTTAATAAAAGCGTGTTAAAAACATTAAAGCTGCAATCTCCTACAATATAATTTACCAGAGCCATATATACAATAAAAATATTATTTTGTCTTACCAAAAACTTGTTAATTTTATATGCTATTTTTTTAACATAACTGACTAAGCAGATATTGGTCTGCATCAGTGGCGGCTTGTGCTTTGGAGAACAGGGCAGGCTAAACTCAAAAACAAACACACGTCGAGCGTCGAGCGCACTAACGAAGACCAATTGAGGCTACAGGCGCTTTAGTTTCCGTAGCGGTGGACTTAACAGTCATTTTTTGATATCGTTGATATCTTTACTGCTATCTAAAAGTAGCTGCTACTGAAAACTGTGATATTATTACTCTTTACGGAAACGTGCTAAATTTTCATAAATAAAGTCATAGTTAACCTTGTTAAAATTGATTGAAAAAAAATATATCATTTTTAAGTACATTCTGTCATTTAATATACATATATAATTTAATTATTGATTTGCATTAGCATAAAAGTAAATATATATAAAAAACGGATATTACACGAAGTATATCAAATATCTTAATTTTTGTTACATTTATAGCTTCGATTATATTTTTTAGGCAACCCATTCGCGATAGATTTATTAACAAATCAAATTGATAAAAAAAATAGTTTTTATCCGGTAAGCGCATCCCGTTTTATAAACGTAAACATGCATGATGCATAATCACCATAAACATAAACGAAAGAGCTTAGAATTACTGAATTGCAATCACAATCACCGTCCAGCGATCGCAGTCACCGTTTAATGTTGTGGTTACGGGCAGCGCCACCTCTGCGAGCTGCGAATATTAAAGGGTGATTTTTTCACTGCTATCGCCAGGCGCAAGTAGCAGCTACCAAAATAATTTAATAATAACCGGTGATTAGTAGCAGCGACTGCGATCACAGTCACACCTCTAAATCTCCGCAACGAAAATTAAAAAGCGGGACGCTTGTCTCTGCTGAAGCGGGCTCGTGGAGCTGCGTTTTTTAAAGCGGCCGCGGCCGGTGGTATCAACTGGAGGCTTGCCCCCTTGTTACGTATGGCATTTAATATTTTGAGTTGATGGTTTCTTCGTTATTCAAATTTTCGCGGTTTAGTGGGCGGTTTGATGCAGTGTGGTACGTAGTGATAGTGTTAAATCGGGCATATTATGTATTTATATAAGAAATTAATGGTAATAATACACAAACATTTTTAGAAAAAAAAATCATTCATAATTATTTGTTAATATCTTTAAATTTATTTCGGTAAATAACCTCAAACTGTATGGGTAGGCTAAGCCTCCCTTGCCTCCTCTGACCTAATTAAGCAATGACCCCTGCTTATCTAGTAAACTAATAATTAATAGTTTAAAAAAACTAAAAAACACGCTTTTATATGCAACCGAACTAAAAATTAGAAAATAATTTTTCATTAAAAAAATATTGTCATTTCATAGTAAAAAGCATTTTACTATTTTTCATAACTTTTCCATCATAGATATTTGCAAATATAATAATTATAACATTTAATATATTTATCACCCCACGCTTTTTACTATGAAATGACAATATTTTTTTAATGAAAAATTATTTTCTAATTTTAGTTCGGTTGCATATAAAAGCGTGTTTTTAGTTTTTAAACTATTAATTATTTTTCATTTTTAGTTTCTGCTACTCTGGTGCAACTAACCCTATATTTTTATTGTTCATAAAAATTGAACACCAATGGTGCAACTAACCAAATTAGTGTAAAAACTAAAAAATTTCTTCTTCATTTAATAGCAAATTTTGAAATGTTGCCAACAGATGGCATCCTAGGTGTTGTTTTTATAATATAATGGATTTTTTTCCTGGCGATTCAAAAGAGATAACGGGATACTGTTTTTAAATTATTGCATCTTCATCGGTCCTTGACACGTGTGCAAAGTTTCAAAGAAATCGAATAGCTGGAAGTTGGTTAAAATTAGGCTCAAAGATTCCGTTACATAGATAGACAGATGGATAGATTGTTACAACCCAAGTTAATAAAAGCGTGTTAAAAATAGATATTGTCTTTCGGCTCGTGGGCAACAGTTGAGGAAATAAGGATAAGTAAAATTAAATATCAAAAAGTAATTTTGGTTAACATGATATCTAAAAAACTTACTTAAAAAAGTATATTAAATTTTAGGAAAATGTGCAAAATGTAAATTAAAATTTAAAAAACACATTAAAAAAAAAATCAGTAAATATACAAATCTTTCTTTTTTGCTTTTAACAAAGATTTGCTTACTATAAGGAAATAGACACATTTGAATAATTATAATTCTTGTATTTTCTTTTACGTTAAAAAAATAATTGGGCAGGTACTTTAAGAGCATAAATGTGTTTTTCTAAGAGCTATAAGGTAAATTAAAAATATAAAAGAGGCAGATCATTTAACATTATTATGTTGCATTTGTTTTCATGCCTGTTTTGCAAATATTATTGGTATATAATGTGCAATATTATTTGTGAATACAGGGTGCCTTACAACTTATCCGACAAACTATAAAGGATATTTCTACACTAAAAATATAAAAAACTTCATATAAAAATTTGACCTAAACGTCTTGGTTTTCGAACTACAGGGTGTTAAAAAGTTTAAAAAATTATATATAACCTTTATACCTACCAATTGAGATATTTTTAAAAAATTTGGGAAACTTCTTCTAGGCACCAAAACATATTTTTTGGCATACAAGAAATCGAGATCGGAAATTTGAATTAATTTTAAGCTGAACTTATTTTTAGTCCCTGGGCCAGTAATGAAATGGACTTTATGATAAGAACACTTATAAAACCTTTTTAGGGGGTTGGTTTTGACGAGTCTACCCAACCAACATCCACTTTTTGCCATATATGGAAGCAGCGCTTTAAATCAACCTGTCAATTTTCGTTTGTTGTCAATGTTTTACATGCATTTTGCCAAAAATAGTAATGGTAACAGTCATGGAACCATAAAAATCAAACACACGTTTTGGGTATCGCACTACGTGGGTTACGTTACTGTAATCCTTTTTTGGCACAATGTTCAAAAATTGTCTGTAAAACATTGTGGTAAACTTATTCGACAAAAAAGTGTCGCGTTTGCCCAATACGACACCCAAAACATTGGATATTGACAGGCTGGATTAAAGCGCCGTTTGCATACACGGCGTTATGAATATTTGTGGTAGACTCCTCAAAAGCAACCTCCGCAAAAAGGTTTTAAAATTATTCTTATCATGAAGTCCATTTCCTTACTGGCCCAGGGAATATCACAAATTACGTGGGACGCCACTGCGTTATATAAACGCTAATGCTGCTTATCCTTTCTCTCTCACTACATCTTACACTGCATATTTTATCAAAAAAGGCCAAAGAAGATTCGGGCTCTGCTCCGTACTACATATATTTTTAAAACAAATACGACAGTTTCCAGAGAACACATGTTGAAGCAAAGCATAACGTTACAGCAGCAAAATACGTGAGACTTTTATTACAACTGTGTTTTGTATCTTGGCATCAGGTGTTTGTATGACTCTATGCTTCGGTTCGTATAAATATTGATAAATGCTGAGTCTGCCTCTAGTTATTTAAAATGCAGCTCGCTTGTTTGCATATATTAATTTTAAAGTACGTTACCTTTAAAAATGCTTTGTAATTCAAATATTCTTATTTTATTTTATTCCTGGTTTTAATAATTATGGAAAAGCTTTTCAAAGATTAAAAATAAAATTATTTTTAGTTAATTTCTAGCAGGTTACAACCTTTTTCCCAAAATAATAAAATATGTTTTAAAAATATAAAACTTATACCCCAATTTACCAAAGCCATATTGTCAATTAAAATATCGTAAATTGAAAGGTAAAACTTGCCATGCAACAATTATACAGGATTTGTAATATAAAAAATAAAAGAGAAACCATCTTTTTATTATTTAATATTTGACTATCATTATTTATAAAATATATAAAAGTAAATTTTATAAATAAACTTCCATTAAAAATTTACTTAGAAAATAACGTTTTAACTGATGATATTTTGACTACTACAAAAATACATATTTACCATACAAATTCCTTGTCCAAAATTAAAGGAAACATTAAAGAATTATTGTAAGTTGCCTTATTAAGCTCGGGAATTATTAATACCAACCTTATTTAAATAGTGCGGGTACCCATAATTTAGTTATTGTAAATCATGTTGAAAGTATCATTAACCTTAAAAAAGGTGAAAAATAAGGCACGATCTAAAATCGACATTAATAAAGCCAGGCACTATACTTATTAAGGGAGTCCTTATCCTACCATGCATCTGCGCAAGCTCAGATCACAAAACATGGCCGGTATTATTATTATAATTCTCTATTAATTCGGCAGTATTTTAAAAGTGTAAAACTGTTTTTCTAAACGAGGCAAACTTTTCACAGAAATGTGTTGCATTTGTTTTAAAGCCTACTTATATTGCAAATATTGCATTGTGTTGTATGTATTGTTAGATATGTACATACAGGGTGTTCAGAAAGGTGAGGTCAAAAGTAATATCCCTAATAATAATAATATTTGGACTATTAAATAAACCTACACCAATGCTTTTTCCATAGGCAAATCATTGCGCGGTAAGTAATATTTATACAGGGTGAGACGAGTTTTTTCGTTTATTGTATGCATTTTTGATAAAAGGTAAAAAATTTGAAATCTTGGTATGACCGTTTGATTCCTCTATTTTTTTTGTTCAAAAAAGGTATACCTTTTTTAATCGATATCTTGGACCGTTTTTTATAACATCACATTTTAAATCCAGACATACCCACATTCCTTATGTAATAAAAAATTCAATTTTTGAGAAAATTATGAAAATATGGTAAAATTATAAAATAGTTGAAAAGGCCTACGAATACTATTTTTAAATATTTTTACCACAATGAAATAATTTTCTTAAAAATGTTTTTTTATGCTTTTTGTTTTCTGGGAGATTACGTTTAAACAAAATATAATTTGGCTTTTTTCAGAATGAAATTAAAAATGTATTAAAAATTTTAAGAAAATTAGAACTTTTATATACTGTGAAGAACTATTCTGCCCTTGCACAATATATTAAAAGTTAGGATTACTTTAAAAGAAAAGAAATAATGGAATATTTAATATAAAGGTACTGACGATACAAAGGCTTTACACTTAAAACAATGATTTATTAGCTTTCGGTAAAATTATTTTAATCCAATAAAATAAAATCTTAACAAGACGCCAGGCAGAAACTGGGTTTTAGTGTTTTGGTTTACTGTTTACCACATTTTTGGTAAACTATTTACCACATTTTTGAGACGCAATCATTAGCCCAGTTCCCGCCAAGCCTCTTGTTAAGATTTTATGGTATTGGATTAAAATAATTTTAGCCAAGAACCATTTTATTTAATAATTTAATTTTTTTATCTTAACTTTTATTATATTGTGCAAGGACAAAATAGTTTTTATAGTATATAAAAGTTTAAATTTTTCTAAAATGTTTAATAAACTTTTTATTTTATTCTGAAGAAAAGCCAAATAATATTTTGTTTAAATATTTTTTTTTATTTCATACAAAATGGTGATATGTCTGGATTTAAAATGCGATTTTATGCAAAACGATCCAAGATATCGATTTAAAAGAGGTATACCTTTTCTGTGCAGAAATGAGAAAGGAATGAAACGGTTCAAGTAAAACGTCAAATTTTTTACCTTTGTAAAAAATGCATACAATAAACGAAAAAAATCGTCTCACCCTGTATAATTATGACTTCCGGCGCAATCATTTGCATAGGGAAAAAATTATTGGTATGAGTTAATTTAAATGCCCAAATATCATATATAATTGTGGCAACCTTTTAAAAGTTATTAATGAAATCCATTTTTAACACGCTTTTATTAGCTTGGGTCGTAACTATCTATCTATCTATCTATGTAACGGAATTTTTGAGCCTAATTTTTACCAACTTCCAGCGATTTAATTTCTTTGAAACTTTGCACACATATCAAGGACCGATGACAATGCAATAATTTAATAACAGTATCCCGTTATTCTAATTAGGACCGCCAGGATAAATAAATTCCTTTACAGATCCTCTGTGTCTCTTGACAAAATGGCAAAGGAATTTTTTAGTGAATAAACTGGAGCATTTATTTTTAAAAACTAATTAATATATCGAACTAAAAATGAAAAATAAATAATAGTTTAAAAAACTAAAAAACACGCTTTTATATGCAACCGAACTAAAAATTAGAAAATAATTTTTCATTACAAAGAGTTTGTCACTTCAGACTAAAAGCGTGGGGTGCTTAACATATTAAATGTTATAATTATTCTATTTGCAAATATCTATGAGGGAAAAATTATGAAAAAATAGTAAAATGCACCCCACGCTTTTACTCTGAAGTGACAAACTCTTTGTAATGAAAATTTTTTTCTAATTTTTAGTTCGGTTGCATATAAAAACGTGTTTTTTAGTTTTTTAAACTATTATTTATTTTATTCTAATTTTGAACGTCAATAACTCCCTAAGGAAGCGCAATGGAACTTTTTTTTATATGAAGTACAAACATTATTTTGGCTCAATCTATCATTTTTTACCTGACCTTTTTGGACACCCTGTATATCATATTGTGAAATATCATTTGTGTAGTAAGTTTAAATTATTAAGTGCGTGCCTTAACTTTTAATAATACATACATAAAAAGAAACTGTTTTAAGAAATTGTTAGTGTTTCATAATTTTTATTAAAAATGACTTTTTCTGCTATGACTTACTACAGTATGATTGTATAATATTAATGCAGTTTTTAGAAAAAAAAAAGCAAGCACTTGAAGCATTATCCAAATTCGTTTTTTTTTTTAATGTTGTTGATTTGCATGGTAAAGAAAATACGAAAATTATTATATATTTAATCACTTTGTCACCTTATATTTAGAAAATCTATTATAAAGAAAAGAATATTCTTAAATGGAGTAAATTAAAACTATTTATTTTTTAAAACGTTTTTTTTTTTAATTTTGCTCATCGACCTAAAATTAATTCCCATATATCTTTACAAAATCATTTTTAGGTATCATGTCTACTAAACCTCTTTTTAATATTTTAGTTTCCAAAATTTGTAATAATTATCTTTCGAACCGACGCCCATGAGCCGGATGCGGCGGTTCCTGTATAATGTATTATTGTTAGTATTTTTTTACACACAGCTTGTTTTCTATGATTTATTAAAATATAATGAAATATTGTTTTTGGTTGACTTTCAGCTGTACTTATATAACAAATTACGTTGGACGCCACTGCGTTATATAAACTCTAATGCTGTGGTAAGAATAACAGTCATAAAATCAAACTTAACTCACCCTGTCTTAATCTGACGCGCTCGACAATAATCTCTGATGGATATATTTTTGTTTCTTATATAAACGCTGTATGCGGGGCTTATATTGGGTGGAGGTACTTAACCGGGTACAAGGTATCCTCCGGTATATTAATCTACAGCCCTGCAGTATATTCCAAAATCCCCTCTTAGGCTCCCGTACCAGTAATTGTGTCATTATTGATATATAGGTTACCAAAAGTTTTTTTTTATATACACAAGTTATTATTTTTAATTTTTTTAAAAGCTATGCACCGATCGGAGATGTAGATTTTTTCCAGCTTTTTTATGTAACAAATTACGTGGGATGCCACTGCGTTATATAAACTCTAATGCTGCTTATCCTTTCTCTCTCACTACATCTTACACTGCATATTTTATCCAAAAGGCCAAGATTCGGGCTCTGCTCCGTGCTACATATATTTTTAATAACAAATACGACAGTTTCCAGAGAACACATGTTGAGGCAAAGCATAACGTTACAGCAGCAAAATACGTGAGACTTTTATTACAACTGTGTTTTGTATCTTGGCATCAGGTGTTTGTATGACTCTATGCTTCGGTTCGTATAAATATTGATAAATGCTGAGTCTGCCTCTAGTTATTTAAAATGCAGCTCGGTCGTTGCATATATTTAAAAGTAGGTTATTTTTAAAATGTTTTGTAATTTAAATATTCCTATGTTATTCCACTGCTGGCTCTAATGATTATGGAAAAGCTTACCAAATATTAAAAATGAAAATAACTTTGTCAATTTCTAGCGTGTTACAACTTTTTTCCAAAAAAAATAAAATATGTTCTTAAAAATAAAAAAATAATAATTATTTAATCTAACAAAGCCATATTGTCAATAAAAATATCCTAGATCGAAAGGAAAAACTTGCCACGCCACATATAAAGATAATTTGTAATAAAAAAATAAAAATTCCATCATTTTCTAATTAAATATTTTACTAATGCTTTATAAAAGTCATAAAAGTAATTGATATTTTTGTTCTAATTTTAGTTAAAATGTTCTTAGGGACATTAACCTTTTAATGATAAATAATATTTTGACTATTACAAAAATATATATTTACCATGCAAATTTCTCTTCTAAAATTAAAAAAAAGTGACAGAATAAAAATTGGCTTAAAGTTAATTTTTTTGTTAAAATTTTTTCAAAAAAGGTTAAAATTTTTGTTTTTTCCTTATATTCTATATTAAAACTCACAGAGAAATAAATAATTTTACCAAAAAATATACTCGGTAAGATTTTGTGTTGGTGGCTCCACCACCGCAGCGTTTGGAAATATCTCGCTCTTCCTATGAGTTGCAAACCGGGTGCTACCAGATTACCAGCAACCCTGCAAACCTGTTTTTTTTAAAGTGTTACACCATTTTGAAATTTGGATCGGATGTATGGTTGGATACGATGCAGATTTCTAATGTTTCAGAATTAATGTGCCACAGCCGGTTTAACCAAAAGTGCTCTCAACTTTGTTATTTTAGATGCAACACCCTATATATTTTTAAAAAATCAATTCTACAGGCAATTTAAAAAAAAAAGGAAAAAAAAGAAATTTAACATGTTATACCTACCTATTTTAAATATTTTTTGAGAAAATAGCAATGTCAATTAAACAAACATTTACATTCTTAAAAAGTCAAATACACTTTTGATTAGTTTTATTGGTATTTGTTTAACACAAAATAAACTATTAAAATTTATTATGTGACTAAAACTTTATTTTCATTGTTTTCATTATTTGGACTAAAATAACTTTAAAACCTGTTTTGTTTTCTGAAATAGGTCCTTGTTTTCAATATGTTTTTATTTTTTGGATTTAAAAAATATTGCATTAGAATTTAAATTTAAATAAACTTTGACAATTTTCTATTTTTTACTTAAGACCGAAAAGAACCCTCTATTTAAAAAATTAATATTATTCTGTGAAGCTGATTTAAAATAGCCAATTATTATCTATATTTCCTGCCGTTGTAAAGACCAAAATTAAGTATTAATGAATACAAGCAAATGTCTTTTTTCTAAGAATGCGTTTTATTTTGTCATTTGGTCGAATATAAAGTAAACGCAGCAGAACGAAAAATGATCTATTGCTGATGTCAACGAAAACGTGCTCCATTGAAACTGACATGCGAAGTTGAATTTGTAGCAAATTGTTTGATTTATCGTTGTTTCAACTGAAGCAGCATAAAGTCATTTTAAAGATATATACCGTTGCGGTGTGATGGAGATTTGAAAATTCTTTGAAGTTTTACATATACTTAAATCTTTAAGCTATTAAGTATAAAGTAAAAACAATAGAGATAAAAAAAGTTACTTAAAATAAATAGGTACAGGTGAGAAAATAGTGTGTAACTGATCTACACAAGTCACCACAAATAATAATAATAATATCTTTTAAGCCTTATTAAAACAAAACTGATAAACTGCCATTTCAATTTTAGTCGTGCTAAAATTAGGCTTTACATACTTTAAAAGCAATTTACGACGAAAATGTAAGCCAAATTAAAAAATACCAAAAACATTTTTTTGTAAATAAATCTAAACAAGCACTTTTATAAAATATTTATTTTAAAGCAATGTTCCACAACATAAAACTTTTGTTTTCCGATATTCTTATTTCATTTTAAATAAAAATATAGATTTTGTGTTGTTTTATTTTAGTCGTTTCTGTAATTTGGCTCATATTTTCGCATAGGGAATTAGAAAAAAATGTTCAAAAAAAGTCCTCAGCTCAATTCCTCAATTTATTACATTCTTACTACTTTCTTCTTCTCCTTGGTACAAATTGTTAAAGAACAAAAAAAAAGCAAAGAAGAAACAAAAATAAGGTCCCCACTTTTATTTAAAGGCCGCCCTTGTACGATAATTTTGCCGCCCCTGTGAACATGCCGCCTGACGCGGTCGTTTCACTGGCTTACCCCACGGGCCGGCCCTGAAGGTGGGGGTCCTAGAAAGTCCAATATTTCCGTTGTTCAACGAGATATTACAAAAAATTTTGTATTAAAGTTGTATACAGTGTCCAAAAACAAGGTAATTGCTAAGAAGATATATATATTTTTTAATGGTAATACCTATAGTTATTTACGAAATCCGATTCAGTATTAAACTATGTATATAGTACCAAGTATTGTAATTTTAAATTACAATATCTAAAAAATTGGGACATGGGACCGACACCAAAATTATAAAGTAAGAGCTTTTGACCAGCAGACCTTCGTCGTTTTGTAAGAACTGGAAAGTTTGTCACCGCACCTCCTAACACAGGTAAAAGCGATGGGAGACTATGAAGTTTGACTTATAGTGGCTTTGGCAGGTACCAGGTAACAAAGGTTAATTTAATATATGTTAGTTGGGTACCTATTAGAAGATATTTTCCCAGTCGGCAGTCAGTTCTAACATTCTTACTCCTTGACAGACAAACATTTTTGTGTGACTTCATAGTCCGATAAAGTTTAATATTTCTTTTATTTAACAAGAAATAACAAAAAGTCATGTATAGGAGTGATTGAGTTTCTAAAAAGGCATGTCCAAAAAATATTTTTTTTAACTAACCTCACAGTAATAACTTTTTTAGGACACTCTGTATACATCAAAATATTCTTAGGACATGTTTATTTGGAAACCCTACAAATCTTATACAAGACCTCTTTGTTATATACAGGGTTAGTAGAAAAAGCCGGAACGGTAGATTATCTCAGCAACCGTCAAATATAAATAATCCAAATCTTGTGCGAGGGTATACGGGACATGAAGAATTAAAAAACATATTTGCCAGGTTGCCAAGTTTAAAACTTTCTCTCTAAGCCTTAGAATTTTAAAATTTGAAATGGTATACCCTAATTTTTATTATTCTAATCAATAGCCTGAATCACCTTTATTATATCCTGATATTATAGTGTTTTTAATAATAAGTGACATTCCGAGTTCAAACTAGCATTTTTGCGATGTTTCCAAGATTCTAAAAATAAAAGTTAAGGAAAGGGAATAAGAAAATTTAATTATGAAACATCGCAAATGCAATTCCTGAATTTAGAATGACCACTTACTTTCCTGTACTAATTTTGACGAATTTCGGTTTTATCGTTTTAAAGACCATACCTAGTTCATAGTTGAAAGAAGCATGGCGCCATATCTCCGAAATTGACGAAAGTGAAAAAAATATATTATCAGGTCATATTAAAGTTAATATAGGCAATTGATTACAGTAAATAAAAATTATGGTAATCCATTTAAAATTTTAAAATTCTCTAGCATAGAGAGAAAACTATAAACCTGGCAACTTCGCAAATATAATTCTTAAATTCTTCATGTTCAGTTACCTCTTTGCACAAAATTTGGTTTATCTCTATTTGATGGTTGCTAAGATAATCCACCGTTCCGGTTTTTCTACTAACCCTATATTGTTAAATAACAGAAATATTGGACTTTCTTGGACTATTAAACCACCCATATTGGTCTGCCAAAGGGTAGGAACTGCAATTAATGATATATCTTCTTATAGGTACCCAAGTGACAAATTATAAAATTTAGGTTTTAGAATATGACAAAAGGTAAGTTTTATGGACTAACTTTTACTACGCTCACGGACTGCTATGTAGATGCCATTATGAGGAACACTTTGGTGACAAAAATTTAATTTTTAAACTTGCGAAAAAAAGTTATTTTTTGGATTACCCCCACACCCAGAAAGAATCGAAGTTTAAAAAGCGAATCTTCGGTATTTATATTTTTTTGTACCTTTAATCAAATTTTGTCGACAAATCCCAAATTTCGATAAAATATCCACCTTTTCTGATTATAAGAGACATATAAAAATTTTCTCTGAAAGAATTTTAACTGGCTGGAGTTTTTTTTAAATATAGATATTTTTTTAAATTTAGCATTTTTTAGATAAAATTTATATAAATTCACGAAAAAAAAAGAGATTTCGCTTTTCAAACTTTTCTCATTTTTTCTGCGAGGGAAGGAGTAATTAACAAAACTCATTTTTTTTGCAAATTTTAAAATTAAAATTTTCTTTACCCAAGTGTTACTGTAGCCACTAGCATCTGGTATAAATTTGTTGTGGGTTTCATATTTGGGTTTTTAGATATAGCAATTTAAAAATATTAGTTATGCCAGTGGGTGTGGTATGTTCCCCAACTATCTTGCAATTTTCTGTCCTGCTTCAATAAACAATATCTTCTACTGGCTCTTTTTAAAAACTGGACTTAAGTTTCTTGTTAGCCAACCTGAATAAAAAGTACTATATTATTAAAACAATATATATTTAAGCTTTAGTCACAGAGGTGCCTTTTCTACAACGTAATCATAGACAACCGGTCATTTAGACCGGTTGTCTTCTTTACCATACATGGAAATATGGACATCGATCATACGTCTAGAAGGCTAAGTCTTAAAGTAACCATTTTTCAAGCTTTGTGTTGTTGATTAGGTACCTCCAAAAATAACTTCACTTTCTATAAAAGTATTTTTAAGCTGCCATTTAAAAAAGAAACCCTCTATATGATATATTTTTATAAAGAGAATTTTATGGAAAATATAAATATAAAACAAAAATTACACTTGTATTTACAACAGAAAAGTTGCAGATACTACCATTAAAACCGGAAATGATTTTGAGGTTATGACAATGAAAAAAGTATGTTAATCTTCATTTTATTATATAGTTAAATTTGTATTACTCTTTTAAAGACTACAAATAGAAAAAGAAAAATTGCTTCAAGCCAGATGTAGATAATTAAATATTGAATTGAGGATTTTTAATAATTTATAACTTTTCTCCGTGAGTTTTTAGAACCTAATGACCATTGACACTTTTGATCTACTGTCCAAGAACTATTTATATTAAATGGTATTAAAAAAATTGACTAAAACACATTTCCCGTTTGATTTCCGTGGTCCGAAACGTATTGGATAGTAGAACTTTTGTTTGAAAATAACCGAAAAGTTTTCCCCCAATTATTTAAACTCTTCTTCGTTAGTTTTTAGAACCTAATTACCATTGAGACTTTTGATCTACTATTCAAGAACTATTTATATTAGGTATTTAAAAAAAAATACTTTAACTCATTTCCCGTTTGATTTCCGCGGGGTCCTTTACAGACCTGACGAACATTAAAATATATTGTTACAAACTATGTTTGCGGTTATTTTGCAAACAAGCTTTTAAACTTTCCATGACTTTATCAGCCAACCGCATTTTATTTTAAAGTTCCACAACCATTTAGCTCATTTATTATCCAAACCTCGAAAACTGTATAATGATTACACGAAACGTACTGGATAGTAGAACTTTTGTTTGAAAATAACCGAAAAGTTTCCCCCAATTATTTTCGCAAAAACAATACGGATTCAATTTGTGTTTTGAGTCACGTCCGTAACATGGGCCTCGGGCTGCCATTTAATTGAAATAAAAGAAAGGAGCAATGGCTCCACTGGGAAACGACGTGTCCATTTGGTGCGCTTCACGGCTATTGCCTCAGAACATGTTTTTAGTCATTGGCGCCACACTGCGATTTTTTTGTAAAAAATTTAGTTTTACCACGACCGTCAAAAAAATATTGTTTTTTAATCGTTAGCATGAAGTTAACTCCAGTACTTCATTCTAGTACACTATACTATACTACATTTTTAACACTTCGAAGCTTTTGTCACACTTTGAATTAGTGTTTTATTTTAATGCCTACTACAATAAACTTAAATATGAATTTATGCATTGTAACAGTAAAAGCGACATCAACTCAACCAAACGGTCAAGTTACCTTTGATTTCGTCAATATTTCTTTTAGTTTGTGTCACTAGTTTTAAAATTTGACAGTTTGCAAATTAATTTAATAGAAGTTATTGAAAATTAAT